>ML685944.1:409469-452879 GCA_007922175.1 Pelusios castaneus | reverse complement strand
GCCCCACATTGCTCAGCATTGCATAAGGGGCACAGCCCCTCTCCCCCATAGTGCAGCCCCTGCCCCACATTGCTCAGCGTTGCATAGGGGGCACAGCCCCTCTCCCCCAATAGCACAGCCCCTGCCCCACATGGCTCAACATTGCATAGGGGGGCGCAGCCCCCCTCCCCCATAGCGCAGCCCCTGCCCCACATTGCTCAGCGTTGCGCTCCCACTGGGGGCACAGCCCCGTTCCCCGGCCGCGCAGCGCAGGCCCGCGTTGCGCGCTCCCAGAGGGGGCGCAGCCTCCCCCAGCTGCGCGCCCCCTTCCCCTCCCGGTGCCCGGGCGGAGGCAGGACTCACTTGGCCGAGAGGGTGTTGATGGAGCCGGTGAGCAGCATGAGGCCGGCCAGGAAGAGCTGGTACCTGCTCCAGGCCATGCTGCGCCCGGCGAGGAGGGGAGCGATCCCCTGGCCTGGCCCTGGCCCGGCGGGAGGAGGAGGAAGGGCGGGTCACATGATCGCAGTCAGCTGAGAGAGTCGCCCTGCCTCTTTTTTAGCCGGCCCAGCTGTGCGGGCACCGACCCGTGCTTTGCTGGCCTGGCCCCTGGGCCCAGCAGAGGGGCTGGGGCAGGTGTGGGGGGCAGGCAGAGGAGAAGCTGCCCGGCTGGGGGGCTCTGAGCAAAGGAGGCACCTGCACAAGGAAGAGGGGTGGGCCTGCTGGGTGCTTAGGGGGCTGCTGGTAGATAGGAAAGGCTGGACCCGGGAGGGACAGGAGCTTGGCCTCACCTTGCTGGGCATCTGCAATGGGTAGAAACCACGTTCTCGGTGGGTTTCCTAACACAGGTGGAAGGCGGTGTCTGTGGTTGACCGGACAAGGCAGTTTCACTCTGTCACCCCTGCAGATGGAGCCCAATAGCTCTCATCCATGCCAAGGCCAGAAGGGCGGCTGTGATCAAGTAATGTCTGATCCAGAGATCTGCCTCGCAATAATTCCTCTAAAGCTAGAGCAGAGCTTTTTGTTTAGATCCACTCCTGCTTTAAAAATTGCCAGTGGCCCCTGGTAAATTGTTCCAGGGGTTAATGAATCTCTGTTACAAACTGACACCTTCTTTCCAGGTTGAATTTGTCCAGTTTCAACTTCTAGCTGTCAGATTTTGTTAGATCGTTTTCTGTTAGGTTGAAGAGCCTTCTAATAACAAATATTTGTTCCCCATGTAGCAGCCAGTCCATCTGTAATCTTCTCTTTGCTAAGCTAACTAGGGCCGGTCTACACTGATGGTGAAATTTGGTGGCAGTCGAGGGGAGCTATGCAGAGTAGCTTGTGTAATTCCCATTGATTTCCTAACTCCCCTTGAGAACAGCGTCTTTGCTGCCCTGTGCCGATGGAAAATGTGTTCCTCGATGCAGCACTATGCCACTTGAGGGGGTAGTTTTAGTAAGTTGATCTCTAGATGGACTTAGTGGGTTGTGACGTTCCCCTCCTGTACCAGGCCACCCCAATTCTCCATTCCAGGGCCCTGACTTACCCTGCCTGACTGTGTGAACCCCCACTTCTGCATGGAATTGGGCCCTAAACCAATGGAAGAGTGCTCTCACTAGCCCCCCTTGGGATAGTCCCGGAGCCCCAGATGTAACCCGGGGAACTAGTCTTGTGTGGCTCAGTGGGTGCATCTACATTTGTAAATTAAGTTGACTTAAGCCTGCACTTTTAAAGGGGTGCCCCCCTCCCACCATAGACCACTCCCAGGTCCACCTAGCCCCTAGAAGTCGACTTAGGTGTCCAGTGTGGATGCTCTAAGTCGATTTGGCAGGCTCCCCTTTAAGTCGACCTAATTTGATAGTGTGGATATGCCAAGTGTAGACATCGCCCGTGTGCCCCTAGTGGGCCTTGCAAACTTACCCACACCTGTCTGTCAATTTAACAAAGAAATTCATATGCACCAGCTTTGCCTTCACACACACCGTCCTTCTGCACTGCTTCAGCTAAAACACACGGCAGTGTATTGATTACAATATGACACGAGTCGAATCAATATACAATCAGGTAATTGATCAGTCAAGCAAATAAAAAAAGTCACATCCTAAACTAAGGTCACCCTTACAGTCTACGTTCCGCTTACTCACAGGCTTGGCCACTGATGGTTTTTAGCCAGACTCTGCCTTCCCTCCTGTGAGTCGGTCCCCAGTTCTGAAAGTGGCTTGCAAGATGGAAAGAGCCCAATACACTTCGAAGTGTCTTTTTCGTTTCATGCACTCCCCCCGTCCCCGCCCCGGTCAGGTGATTCTTTATGTCGTGAACTTTCCCTCTGGAGCCACAGTGCTTAGGCTGCAGCGTTCTTACATGCACACCTCTGCTGGGTGTGAACACAGCTCTGTTTGTCATACTTGAGCCAGGTGAGATGCATTTGGGGACGTGACCAGGCAGAGGTTCACGTCTGTGCACATGTAGGATGTTGCAGGAAACATGCTACTGTAACAGTAATGTAGAGCGTGGCAGGAGCGCTCCAGAAACACCTTCCATGACATGCTTTGCATTAGACCGTACAGCTACATTGTGGGTGAACAGGAAAGGTACCCAGATCCCATTGCCAGCGTGTACGTGGGGCGCAGGCAGCATGTCACACAGGTCTCAATGGACCGCTAAGTCGATCTGGAAAGATCGATCAGTCGGCAGCAAATCTGCCGCCGTCATTGTGGACCTGGCCTAGGCTGAGCTTCCTCTCCTCGCCCCCGTAAACACCCCCAAAACGACTTCATTGTCCTCCTCCACATCAAAACGCCCCTGGGCTGTGGCGCCTGCAGAAAACTTCACAGCAGTTATGCCCTGCTGTGCAGAGCTCACTGCCAGTACAGGGATCAATGGTGTCTGGCCGTTTCCGTGTGCTCCCTTCTTTGGGGAGGGACTGTCTCTTTGTCCTGTGCTTGTCCAGCGCCTAGCGCGAGGGGATCCTGCTCTGAGGCGCTAAGGTGGGAGGGACTCTGGGAGGAGAAAGTGTGTTGGAGAAGGGCCGTCTGGGAAACTGGACTCCTGGATTCTGTTCGTGACTCCTTTGGCAACCCTCATTCCTTCTTTTCTCCTCCGTTTCCCCAGCTGTGAGATGGGGACAAGCAGGATTCCCTGTCTGCCAGAGGGGGGGCATGGGGCCATAAGTCCGCACTCCTCAATGGCTGGAAAGGGCTCAGAGATCCTTGGATGGAAGATGCTGAAGAGTGATGCTGTGACGATGGGAAACAGGAGGGAGGAGTTCCAGAGGGGAGCCGTGTTAGTCTAGTTCAGCCAAACAACAGAGTCCCGTGGCACTGTTAAAGACTAACACATTTCTTTATTGCATGAGCTTTTGAGCACTGGAATGGGTTATCCAGGGAGTCTCCACCCTTAGAGGTTTTTAAGGTGTGCCTTGATAGAGCCCTGGCTGGGCTGGTTTAGCTGGGGCCAGCCCTGGTTTGAGCAGGGGGCTGGACTGGGTGACCTCCTGAGATCCCTTCCAGCCCATATATTCTGGGATTCTACGACCAGCCTTTCTCTCGTCTCACCATTTTGAACCACGCTGGGATCCGTGGTCGTCCTGCCCGCTGGCTGCTTTGCAGTGCGATGGGCAGTCAGGGTCTCTCTGCAGATCCTAGTGGGCTGGGAGCGTTTCAGAGACTCGCAGCGTTCGAGGCCAGAAGGGGCGTCAGCTTTTCTTGTCTGACCTGGTGGGTAGCCCAGGCCATTATGTTTCCCCCCTGGATTAAGCCCAGAGACATTAATGAGACCAAATAGGAGGGCAAACTGTGTGTCAGGCAGCCGAGGGAGACATGCGAGGGCAGTGCAACGTGCCCAGGAGCTCCCCTTCCCTCACTCCAGGATCCCTGCAAGTCTGGGCTGGTGCCATTTCCTTTCGAGCTGCAAATGTGCCCGTCAGTTGTGAGCCCCGCAGCACGTGAGCAAGATCCACCAGCCAGGCACAGAACTAGCCTGCTGACCAGAAGGGCAAACTGATGATGGAGCAGCCATGGCTCGCACAGGCCCTGGCAGCCGGGGTCTCAAGGGCCAGGCTCCAGTTCCCCCATATGATGGGATCCGGGCGTTCTAGGGACAGGCTCCTGTAGCTGGCAGCAGATCAGCCTGTGTCGTCCCTCAAGGACGCATGAGTCTCCATTGGATCCCCCTCTGGGACGCTGTCCTGGAGGGAATCTTCTGCCTAGAGGGTGACGGGGTGGAAGACCCCGCCCCTCCAGCTCTTTAGGGGCCTCCAGGAAGGGAGGCTGCCTTCCCAAATCCCAGAAAGCTGTGCACAGGCGTGGTGGGAACTGAGCCCCTTGATGCATGCACAGGGACGGACAGGCTATTGGGAGCTGGGAAACAGGCCTATCTACGCCTTGCAGCCGCTCAGGGATGCAGCAGAGGGATGGGAAATTCCCACAGTGCTCTGGGCTCAGTAAGTGCCCTCAGGCTCCAGGGATGCCCTGCCTAGACCTGTAGACTGGGGCCGGGGGGAGCAGGCAAGCAGCCCCCGGGGGACAAGGGAGGTGAGTCCCAGCCCAAGCCTGGAAAGGTGCAGGTTTCAGTCTCAGAGCCTCAGGAAGGGGGGGAGTGCTGGGAAGCCCATCTGTGGCTGTGCAAACAGCATCAAGCCAGCTCTCTAACTAGGCCTGCTGGGTGGAGCCCACAGGCTGTGTGGGTCTGGGTTTGTACCCACGCTGTTGGTGCAGGCCTGGCCGAGGCAGAATCCAGCCCAGGGCCTGTCCCCGAGTCTCCAGTGCCCATCCCCTGTCTCGTGCAATTGCAGCAGTAGTAAAACTGCCATCCTCCAGCCTCTCCCCATGTGACATGATCGCTCGCCTGGCTTGGGCACAGGGCAGCCGCTCAACCCCAGCTCTGATCTCCCTGTGTGCTGCAGGGCCCTTTCCCAGCAGATGGCACTGCTGCAGCGGGTTTGGGAGCCGATCTCTTTCTCCAGCTGAGGTCAAGCCATTATTTCCTTGCTGTCTGCCTGGAGAGCAGCAGGCAGCGAAGCTGTATTTGCTTTCCAGCGCCGGGCTGCTCATGAGATGCTTCTAAAATGGTGAGATTTAAAAAAAACAGATCATTGGTTCTGTTCTTTGCTTTCCAGTTTCTGCCATGAAGGCCAGGGATTTGTCTAAGCTTTCCTCTGCAGCCGGGAGGGTTGGGAATTTCTGTTTGCTTTAAAAGGAGAGCTGGGAGCCTACCCTAATCCCAGGACTCCAGAAGCTGGGACCTTAAGAATCAGATTGGCCAGCAGGCGGCGTGTGATAAAACAGCACCCATGTGCCATGCACTGCTGGGATCAACAGATGCCAATGAGCATGTTGTTTTTGAGGGGTGGAGGCCCCTAAGCGAGCTCATCCCAGCTCTGACACTAACTCCTTCCAGGATCCTGGACAAATCTCTGCCACGCAGCACCACGCTTGGCCTCGGTTCCACACTGAAGAGTGGACAGGAACACTTCCCCCCAGGGTGTCAGCAGCATCTCTTCCCTGGGTCTCCCATCCAACCCCTGACACCTGCAAACTGGGAGCACAGCCCCAGGCGAGTCCATCTGCACTCTCGAAGTGGCTGCATTCGAATTTCTGCCAGCACAGGTTCCCTGTCATCCATGCCAGCATAGGGGAAGGCCCTGGAGGGTTTGCAGGGACTGAGTCTGCCAGGGATGGGTTTTATTTACCTGCCATCCCCACCTAGATCCCATTAGAGAGGTGCCGCCAGAAAGCTCCAGTCACCCTGGGTGGAGAAGACAGCTGCAGCCAGAGAGGGCTCAAAGCTGGCACAATGTTCCAGCCCTGGAGTGGGGCAACTTTCCCATTCTCTTCCCTGCCCTTGGGTTCCTAACCGCTGAGCCTTTCATCCCAAGATTTCTAGCTCCGCCCGGCCCGAGGGGGTCAGGGCACCTGAACGATTGTGCAAAGAGGAGGTCTTTGGTGACATGAGTTATGTGAGTCTCAGCCTTGGCCCATACGGGCAGGCTTTCTTCCTGGCTCTGACCCAGATGTGCTGGGTGTCTCAGGTGCCTGTCTGTGCCTCAGTTTCCACAGCGGTAACACTGGCCCAACAATAAGGAGCTGAGGGTGGCTCCGTGGATGACCGGCACTATGGAAGGCCCGGCTATTCCTGTTTCTGTTTTGTGTCCGATCTTGTCCTCTCGCCCCCCCCGTGCACTAAATTGAAAGCTGCCACCTGGGCGTTGCTCTCTTTCTCCCAGGGGGAGATGGGCGGGTGCTGGGGAGGCTTTGATTTGGTAGGGCTTTGCCTGGGAATGGCTCCGTGTACAGGTCAGCGAAGGCGGGTCGGAGGAATTGGCCTGGCAGGCAGTGGCGGAGGCGGGTGGAAGGGTCTGTAGTTCCTGTGGGATGAGTCCATGGCCGGGTGTGAGGCTCTCACCATGGTGCCCCGGCGTTCTGCACCAGCAGGGAAGTGCTGCACGCTTCGCGCCCAGAGATATCGCATTTCCGGAGTCCAGCTGCCAGGGCAAACGTTGCCTCCAGTCGCAAGCCGATGCAGGATGCCCTGGGGGTGGAGCGGAGTCCCTTGGGGGCCAGATGTTCAAAGGTTGAGGCAATCTCTATGCCCGTGTGGCTGGCTCCCAGCCCACAGCAGAGTTGCAGGGGCAGCAGAGACAGGTCGGGCTGCCAGGGGGATTTGCTGTCCTGTCCACCTAGTGCATTGGTCCGTGGCCGTGACCCTCCGTGGCCTGGAGAAGGGCTGGGTAGGTTGAGCCACTCACGCCTACAAATGAGTTGTGCAGATATGGGAGGGGAAGGGGTAGGGGGGGCGCTGCCCCCTGCTGCATCACCAGCATCACTCTCTGCAGAGTTTGGGACTCCGCTCCCTCCCCAAGTGGGTTCACTCCAGCACCCTGGACCCCTGGGTGCCCCTCGGGCAGGAGGGAGTGATGCCCTCACCCCATCTGACAACCGCCCCATCACCTCAGCTCAGGCCATCGTGTGCAGAGCCCCCGAGGGGTGTCCTGGGGGGTGGGTGTGGCATGTCAGTCCTGGAGGGCTGGGATCCTGGGGGACGGCTGCGGGTGCAAGGGAGGATCAGTTGAATTCAGGTTTGTTCATGCACGTAGGTTCCGAAGGTGGAGGATGGAGAGAGGAAAAAAACCTTTGGATCCCATCTAGTCCACATCTTGCTTCCCTTCTAGCCTGTTCCTGGAGTGGGACAGGGACAGAATCACCCACAACGATCTCTCACTCTGGTGGGGGGCAGGATCACTCCCTCCATCCTATTCTCCCCCCCCCCCCCAGCGTGGGTCTAAAGGACCCATGCACTGAGGATCTTGCCCCTTCCCTGGGGAGCACAATCCACCATGTAGCAGATTTCACTGCTGGGAAATGTTTGGTGCGATTCTATGTCGATTTCTCCTCTGCTCCATCTCATTCCCTGGCTCCCAGCTAGACCCCCCCCAGCACACCCACCCAGGATCCGGAGTGTTTGAAGAGTTGGGGCCTGGGAACGCTGCGTCTGCACCTGGTGTGGATCTTTCCAGCCAAACAGCTAACCCGCTGGAACTGCGCTGCTGTCTTACACTCCCCCCTTCTCACCTCCCTCCACGGCACCAGCCCAGAGATAAATTGTTTTTCCATCCCACGTCAGCCTCTTTGGGCCATGACCTGCAGGAGGCCAGGGGGAAAAAATGGAAAAACACTAAAAAGGCCTTTGCCAAGGTTATTTTCATTCCCAGTTTCTGTCAGCAGTGGGGCAGCATGGCAGGTTCCGAGGAAAGCTTCTCACTGCAGAAGGCGTGTTTGGGCCCAAGACCGAGGCACAACGTGACCCCTCTGTTTGCCGTGCTTTGTCCACCGGGATGCGGCACCTCTGGGTTGGAACATGGCCGTTCTCTCTCAGCGACTGTTTAGGACAGGAAGCGAAGATGACTTCCTGTTGGAAGATGTAAGGGGACATTGTAGGGAGGCAGAATGTAATCATCCCCAAAATTTTGCTCACGTATAGTGAGCACTTCAGCCAGAACTGAAATGCAGCTGCCTCTCAGGTGGAGCGGGGCAGTTTAACCGCACATAGTAACACTGGCTAAGAAGTTAAGACAGGAAGTGAAGAAGGATACTGTACGGAGCTGACTCTGAAGGCAGATTGCAAGTAACCAGGGCTTTTGTTTCATGTCTCACCCCCAACGCCACAGCGCTCCCTCCCATCCTACCACCATTCAGAGACAAGAGCGTCACCAGTTGGTTCTCCCAGGCAGCTCCTGGGTTTTCCTTTGAGGTCGCTCTCCATTTCCAGGATTTGCAGTCATGTCGGTCCGTAGTGGCACAGTACTGCTGCTGTCTGGGCCTGGCTCAGCCCCATGATCACCACAGCCTGTGTGCACTAAGCAGAACCAAGACGTTCCCACATGGCCTTCCAATCACTGCTCATTGTAGGGTGCTCAGCGCTGTACAAAACTCAAAGGAAACTACAATTACTGGCTCCTGAAACTCGCAGTCTAAATAGCCACACTGCACAGACCTACTTAAAAGCTCTGGCTCCCTCTTCTACTTGGCCGTGTGCCCTCTGGGGAAAAAATAGCCCCAGCAGGTGTCATGGTACAGAACAAGGGAGGTGTTCGAGCGGCCGGCCCCAATGTCGTGTTTGCGGCCGGCCCCAATGCTGAGGGGAAGTCGTCAAACTTTGCTGGCCAAAACCACAAAATCACACGTGGAGGTCTTGTCCAATTTCCTCTGCAGCCACTGTCTGGGTGCTAGGTAGGGAATTCTTGGTGTGTGGCTCTACTAATCAAGAAAGGAAAAACCACATAAAGTTCAGCTGAATCTGTCTCCTTCAGACGGCACTGCTCTTAGGGCTCCTCCCTCAGGCCAGCTCAGCTCACACCCTAGATCCTCTCTACCTCAGAGAGCCACTCTCCCCTCCCTTATTGCCAGGTCACTTGCCTCAGGGGGTCAAGAGAAGAACCCCCTTAACTCTTTCCCATTGGTTCAAACCCTTTGCTAATCGGGTGGTGTGTTCCAGGCAAACCCCACCCACCTATTCCACCTTCTCTTTTGGATGGAGTCCTCTGATTCTTTACTTCCTTCTCACTGTCCTATCTACGAGGCACCCTAATGTGAAATCAAACTGCGGAGCCTGTTCTTTCCTTGAGACGTGAAGCTATGACAGCTGCCCCAGGAGCCCAGAGCCAGCCGCATCCCTGTGCGTGGATTAAAGGAAGAAGTGAAAATGAAATAAAAAACAAATCAGCATGCATGCTGTCCCCCCTCCCTCCCCATATTCCTCCATCTCTCAGCTGCTCCCTGGCCCTGTAGCCTCATTGATTTCTCCTTCTTTGGTGACACCGAGTGCACATTCATTTTTCATAATCCGTCACTCGAGACAGAAAGACAAACACATGGACGAGAGGGTTTAGAGATTTATAACCAGTGGAAAATAACAGGATGATAAGGTCAGCCCTGGTCCCTCCACTATCCATGGGGTGGGGGAAGGGATGGCCAGGGAGTCGGCCGCAGATGACGCCCTCAGGAAGGAGGGAAGATCTGGTAGGGAAAACGTGGGTGTTTGCTCCAAGCCAGGTGGGGCCAACGATGCGTTTGTGCAGGGATTTCGTTAGCTCAGACTCAATTAAAGGCCGTTTCGCAGCCAGTTAGAGGGATAGGATGTCATATGGCTGCTGCTGCACCTGATTGACGCCGATCCGTTCGGCTTAGAGCCCCGGTTTGCCCTCTCTGTGGGAAGGAAGGAAAAATGTCATGTGATCTGCCACGCGAAGCTGTGGCCAGCTGGGTCTTTGTGGCCTGTGAACTTTGCAGTGAGAGGAGGGCAAGAGATAAGTTCCTCCTGCTCCTGTGTTTGTGTTCGGGGACCTTAGCCCACACTCCACACACACTGTCGGCTGCAGAGCTCAGAGCTAAAGCCCAGTATCCAAGTCTGGTGCCTGCCTCAGGGGGTAACCTGGGGTCAGCAGTACGGGGCATATGAAACACAGCCGGGCAGGTTTGATTTCATCCAGGATAACACACAGACATGTCTCAGTTTATTCCAGGTCACGCACACAGTCGGGCTAGAGGCAGCACAGGGGAGAGCACGTACTGGAACAGGAGCTATATTTTCCCGGTTAAGGGTGAACTTAAACTTAGGAACACATGAGTGCGTTAATTAATTACCACCAGCTCTGGGCGAGGAGAAGGGCCATGCTGATATTTGCAGGGTTCTTTAGCACTGCGAAGGTGCTGGATATTATAATCCCGAAGTGGTAGAGTGGCTCTATTTAGAAAACGTATAAACAGAGGGTGATCTAGGCACCGCAGTGCAATGAGCCATGCGCTCTGCCACCTGGGGCACTTGGCTTTGCTTCTTCTGAGGCTAGGTGGGCAGGGAGGCTGGGCAGGCGACCCCCCCCCAGCAAAGCTGAGATGCTACCACAGAATCATAGGTGATGTCTACACTTGTTAATTTAAGTCAACTGAGCATGTCCACATTCAAAAATTAAGTCGACTTAGAGGGGACCCTGCCAAATCGACCGAGAGCATCCACACTGGATGCCTAGGTCAACTTGTAGGGGCTAGGTGGGCCTGGGACAGGACCATGGTGGCAGGGGGGGGCGAAGTGCCAGGGGGCTCAGCCTTTCCCCATTGTACCTCGGTACAATGGGGCACAGGGGGACAGGGACCCTGGCAGGGCATAGGAGCAGGGCATAGGAGCCCTGTGTGTGTGGGGGGGCACGCCATGCTGTGGCTGTGCCAGCCGCCCTGGCAGGGAGGGCAGTGGGGAAGCCCTAAAGCCCTAAAGCCCCCGACTTAAAGTCGACTTAGAGCTACTCCACGTCCACACTGGCTAAGTCGACTTTCCAAAGTCGACTTAGCCAGTAAAGTCGATTTTAAATGAGGTTTTATAAAGTTGAGTTTATTTTTCCTAAAGTCAACTTAAGGAAAATGCAGTGTAGACGCAGGGTACCTTAAGTCGACTTAATTTACAAATGTAGACACACCCATAGAGCTGGAAGGGACCTCATGAGGTCATCCAGTCCAACCCCCTGCTAAAAGCAGGACCACTCCTATTAAATCACCCCAGCCAGAGTACTGTCTAACTGGGCCTTAAATATCTCCAAAGATGGAGATTCCACCACCTCCCTAGATAGCCCATTCCAATGCTTCACCACCCTCCTAGTGAGAAAGTTTTTCCTAATATCCAACCTCGACCTCCCCAGCTGTAACTTGAAACCATTGCTCCTTGTTCTCTCCTCTGTTACCATCGAGAACAGCCTAGCTCCCTCCTCTTTGGAGCAACCCTTCAAGTAGTTGAAGGTTGCTATCAAATCTCCCCTCAGTCTTCTCTTCTGTAGACTAAATAAGCCGAGTTCCTTCAGTCTCTCCTCATAAGTCATGTGCCCCAGCCCCCTAATCATTTTTGTTGCCCTCCGCTGGACTCTTTCTAATTTGTCCACATCCTTTCTGTAGTGGGGAGCCCAAAACTGGACACAGTATTCCAGATGCGGCCTGACCAGTGTTGAATAGAAGGGAATTATCACATCCCTCAATCTGCTGGCAACACTCCTACTGATGCAGCCTAATATGCCATTGGCCTTTTTGGCAACAAGGGCACACTGTTGGCTCATATTCATCTTCCCGTCCACCATAACCCCCAGGTCCTTTTCTACAGCGCTGCTACTTAGCCCATCGGTCCCCAGCCTGTAGCAGTGCAAGGGATTTTTCCGTCCTAAGTGCAGGACTTTGCACTTGTCTTTGTTGAACCTCATGAGGTTTCTTTCGGCCCAGTGTTCCAATTTGTCCAAGTCTCCCTGGATCTTGTCCCTGCCCTCCAGAGTATCTACCATTCCCCCCAGCTTGGTGTCATCTGCGAACTTATTGAGCGTGCAATCTATCCCAGCATCCAGATCATTAATGAAGATGTTGAACAGAACCGGCCTCAGGACCAACCCCTGGGGCACTCCACTCGTTACTGGTTGCCAACTAGACATTTAGCCATTGATCCCTATCCGCTGAGCTCGATGATCTAGCCAGTTTTCTATCCACCTTACGGTCCACTCGTCCAACCCATACTTCCTTAACTTGCTGACAAGAATACTGTGGGAAACCGTATCAAAAGCCTTGCGAAAGTCAAGGTATATCACGTCAACAGCTCTTCCCGCATCCATAAATCCAGTCATCTCATCATAGAAGGAAATCAGGTTGGTCAGGCACAATTTGCCCTTGGTGAATCCATGTTGACTGTTCCTGATCACTCTATTTTCCTCCAAGTGTTTCAGGATGGATTATTTGAGGACCTGCTCCATGATTTTCCCAGGGATTGAGGTGAGGCTGACCGGTCTGTAGTTCCCTGGATCCTCCTTTTTCCCTTTCTTAAAGATAGGTACTATATTTGCCTTTTTCCAATCCTCCGGGACCTCCCCCGTTTGCCCCGAGTTCTCAAAGATAATGGCCAGCGGCTCTGCAATCATTTCCCCCAACTCCCTCAGCACCCACGGATGCAGTTCATCCGGCCCCATGGACTTGTGCGCTTCCAACTTCTCTAAGTAGTCCCTAACCTGACCTTCCATCACCGAGGGCCGCTCTCCTCTCCATTCCGTGTTACCCCCTATAGTAGCCTGGGAGCTGGCCCGCCCTGTGAAGACTGAGGTAAAAAAAAACATTGAGTACTTCAGCCTTTTCCGCATCATCCTCCACGAGGATGCCTGCCCCATTCAGTAAGGGACCTACACCACCTCTGATCCTTTTCTTGTTGCTGATATACTTATAGAACCCCTTTCTGTTATCCTTCACATCTCTTGCTAGCTGCAACTCCAATTGTCCTTTGGCCTTTCTGATTTGATCCCTGCAGTCCCGAGCAATATCTTTATACGCCTCTCTTGTCATCTGTCCAAGCTTCCACTTCTCGTAAGCTTCCCTTTTATGTTTCAGCTCCCTGCAGAGTTCCCTGCTACGCCACGCTGGGCGCCGTCCACATTTGCTGTTCTTTCTGCACATCGGAATGTTATCTTCCTGTGCCTTTAACAGGGTTTCTTTAAAATACAGCCAGCTGTCTTGGACACCTTTCCCCTTCAGATCAGCTTCCCATGGGACCCTGCCCATCAGCTCCCTAAGGGAGCCAAAATCTGCTTTTCTGAAGTCCAGGGTGTGTGTTCTGCTTCTTTCCTTCCTTCCATTGATCAGGATCCTGAACTCTACCATCTCATGGTCGCTGCTGCCCAGGTTGCCATTTACTTCTACTTCCCTGATCAAGTCTTCTCTGTTTGTGAGCAATAGGTCTAGAGGTGCAATGCCCCTAGTTGGTTCCTCCAGCATTTGACCCAGGAAGTCGTCCTCAACACTCTCCAAACAGTGCTGGTGACTGGCAGTGAGAGTAGTGTGAGGCTCCCATTGGCAGCGCCAGGTCGGGGACCTTAGGTATCCAGCCATGCTGGTTTTCGTCCTTTGGCCCCTGTACAGATTCCTGCCCCCGTCTTTTCTCTGGCTGAGGAGGAGAAACTGGAACTAAGAGCGTCTCTTGGGACTATGGCTTGCAAGAAGCCAGTGGGCTGGGCCAGAGTAAGAGAAACAGTAAGGCCAGCAACCTAACTAGCCACATTGCACCTCCTGGGGAGCAGCTTTCCAGTAACATGGGCTGGTGTTTATTTATAGCTTGCCCCATCTTCTGTGAACGATGAAAATACAGAGCATCTTTCCATCGGTGAGGAAAAGCACCTGCTAAAAATACCCTGATGAACTGGCACGTGTGTGTGATGCCACTGCCTTGTACTCCCGAGAATCTGAACTGCTCAGCTGTGTGTCATATACCCTGTACTGCTAGCAGAGATTTTCCCTTGAGCAAACGATGGCCATTGGGGCGGGAGGATGTGAGATTTTGTCCCTGCTGCTGCCTGGAAGTTCAAAGAGGCAACCGCAAGGGGTAACAAAGGGACAACCGTCAAGTTTTAGGCCTTGTCAACACAGTCACTCACTTTAACACCTCTGACCTGCGGCAGTTGTCACGCTGGCAGATCGAGTGCCAGTTAATGACACAATTCCACAGCTCAGTGGAACGCCGACAGATACCTAGCTGGAATCAGTCTGGCTTGCCAAGGTGTTAAAATAGGTGGATGGGTTATACTAATGTTAATGTGGTTAGTATTTAGAGGTTAATGAGTACCTGTCATGAGTGGCTGCCTGCATTCATCTGTCTTGTCAGATCTGTATCTTGTATTGTAAGGGAACGTCTGCGCGGTTGGATTTGAGCCTCTGTGAATCACCAGACCGGAGAGAGACAGAAACTAGTGTGAAGTGCTGATCTCCTGCTTAGCAGGAAAGATCCATTGACACCAGATGGACTAGAGTGGGGTTTTCAGGAGGACAAAAGACACTGATTGTTCTGCCCTCTCCTTCTGTGGAGAGGAGTCATGCAGATGGATTCCTCCTGGCAGCTGAATTTACAGCTCAGAGCACAAGGCAGGAGGTGGATAAAAACCCCTAACCCGAAGAAACTGGATCTCCATGCTGCTTGGACTCTGGGGCCTGCTCGGTTTACTAGGCATAAGCAAGAGATCCCCAGTGCTGCCTGGCTTAGTGCTAAAGGCCACATAGCGCTTGCTTATTGCAGAAACGTCGATTACTTTTTGAAACGTAATATTATAACTCAATAAGACCAGACTCGGGTATAATTCGCTTCCCCAGCACCGACAGTCTACAGAACAGATGGTGCCGTGAGTCCCTGCAGGACACTGAGGCGATTTCTTCAATCCAGCGCTGGGGATGGGCCGGGAGAGCAAAGCACCCTCTCCATGGGCTCTCCCACAGCCTGTGTGAGAACTGCCGTCCCTCCACGGGTCCATTCCCCACCGATGGGCCGACAAGGGCTCCCATAGCCACCGGTTTGCTGCTAGTTGCCAGGCCACGGACACTGGTCCAGCCAGGACAGATCTGAGACAAGCCAGCTCTCAGCTGGGTCATCTCTTGGCCCATTTCCCTATGGGGTGTGTTCCTGAGGTCATTCCCGTTTCCTCTCACTCCCTCGCCCTCACCCTCCTGGCTTCCAAGGATGACTGGACGGGATCCATGTGTGGCCCAAGTGTTGGGGGGTTATAGGGCTGTGTGTGGGCTGAGAGGGTCCTGTCCCAGCGGCCAGAGGCCAGCAGAGGGGAAGGCAGCCTGCAGTAACTCTGGGAGAGGGAGGGGAAGAGGGTACCTGGCCCAGGGGCCGTGTGTGGGCCTGTAGGGTCTGGATGGCCTGGGTGGGGGGGCTGCATCCTGCCCTTTGCTCAGTGGCTGCCCAAGGCAGCTTGCTGGGGGGCAGGGTCCACGGAGGTGAAGGGAGCTGATGGGGATGTGCCCTGCTGACCCAGCCTGGGAAGGCTGACCCAGCCTAGGGCCAAAGAAGAGCCCATGACCCTATTTCCACTCAGTCCCAGGCCAGCTGCAGGGCTGGGAGAGTGTCAGTGCCGGCGTGTCTGGGCAGCCCAGATGGAGGAGGACTTCCCAGCCGGCCAGGCTTAGCTTGGAGCCCTGGGGTGACCTGTCCAGCTGGCCTGCCCTGCTCCATGGCTGCAATACCCGGACCTGCCCAGGAACCTTCCTGGGTGACATGACAAACTGCCCGGACCAGGGCACGGACACCACCTGCCCACAGGTGCCTGGGGCTGGAAGAAAGAGTGGGATGGGGAGTTGGGGGATGCGAGAGGGGAAGGGGCGGGGGGATAATGAAGACCACAGGCGAGCTTTCTGTACATTAGCCCTGCTAATGTGGACCGTAAGGTGGATCGAAAACTGGCTAGATCAACGGGTTCAGTGGGTAGGAATCAATGGCTCGATGTCTGGTTGGCAACCGGTAACGAGTGGAGTGCCCCAGGGGTCGGTCCTGGGGCCGGTTCTATTCAACATCTTCATTAATGATCCTGATGATGGAACAGACTGCGTGCTTAGTAAGTTCGTGGATGACACCAAGTTGGGGGGAATGGTAGATACTCTGGAGGGCAGGGACAGGATCCAGGAAGACTTGGACAAATTGGAACACTGGGCCGAAAGAAACCTCATGAGGGTCAACAAGGACAAATGCAAAGTCCTGCACTTAGGACGGAAAAATCCCATGCACTGCTACAGGCTGGGGACCGATTGGCTAAGTAGCAGCGCTGTAGAAAAGGACCTGGGGGTTATGGTGGACGGGAAGATGAATATGAGCCAACAGTGTGCACTTGTTGCCAAAAAGGCCAATGGCATATTAGGCTACATCAGTAGGAGTATTGCCAGCAGATCGAGGGATGTGATAATTCCCCTCTATTCGACACTGGTCAGGCCGCATCTGGAATACTGTGTCCAGTTTTGGGCTCCCCACTACAGAAAGGATGTGGACAAATTAGAAAGAGTCCAGCGGAGGGCAACAAAAATGATTAGGGGGCTGGGGCACATGACTTATGAGGAGAGACTGAAGGAACTAGGCTTATTTAGTCTATAGAAGAGAAGACTGAGGGGAGATTTGATAGCAACCTTCAACTACTTGAAGGGTTGCTCCAAAGAGGAGGGAGCTAGGCTGTTCTCGATGGTAACAGAGGACAGAACAAGGAGCAATGGTTTCAAATTACAGCTGGGGAGGTCGAGGTTGGATATTAGGAAAAACTTTCTCACTAGGAGGGTGGTGAAGCATTGGAATGGGCTATCTAGGGAGGTGGTAGAATCTCCATCTTTGGAGATTTTTAAGGCTCGGTTAGACAAAACCCTGGCTGGGGTGATTTAGGGGGAGTGGTCCTGCTTTTTAGCAGGGGGTTGGACTAGATGACCTTGTGAGGTCCCTTCCAACCCTATTGTTCTATGATTCTATGCTGCTGGAGCTGGGTGCTGCCGCCTGCTCACACTCTGGATTATCCAGGGATTGAGATATTTTTGATTTAAAAAAAAAAAAAGCGCCATCAGCAGCGGACATAGTTATTGCGAGGTTGGCACAGACTAGGGCCTCCTGCTGCGGCCAGCGCAAAATGTGGCAGAGGGAGCTGCCCCGTTGCCTAGTCCTGGTTATTTCAGCCCTACTTGTGACCCAGGTCATTGGGAGAGCCCTCCTGACCTTGGGCGCTCATGCCCTGCAGCATGAAGATTTGTCACAGGTCCCCTAGCTACTGTAGAGAGTATTTAACTTGGCTCTGTTCACCAGCGCCCGCCTAGGAAGGGAGGGGCTAGCATAGCATGAAGTATTGATCCTCTATTCCTTGGCTCCAGCCCAGGAGGATTACAGCTCCCTCCTGGCTCCACCCCAGGATCCCCAGCTGGGGAAACTGAGGCAGAGCAGAGCAGCGACTTGCCCGAGGACGCTCAGCACAGCGGGGCTAGGACCTGGTTCTCCTAGAGTCCTTGACTTGTCCTTTGCCCACACAACCATTGCTGTTTCTACCTCTGCACTTCTCCAGCACGTCGCACGGGAGGGAATGTATCTCCGTGGCACACAGCAAGGAGGGGGAGCCAACCTTTTTCCTTCCTTCTCAACACACCCCATTTCCCCTCCCCTTCTTCACCAACACACATCCCCCCCCCAGCAAGTGGACTCCAGACAGAGCGTCTAGAGCAATGCTCCCCAAACATTTTTGGTCTGCACCTCCTGGGAGCTGGAGCTATGATCAGAGCCAGGATTGGGGCCATAGTCAGGGCTGGGAGCCATGGCCACGTGTGGGGCTGGGAGCTGGGGGCCAAGGCTGGGGCTGGAGCTGTGATGAGCTGGAGCAGAGCTGGGGGCAGAGTGGGGCTGGGTGACACTCGCGTCTTGCCCATGTGGGGCTGGCCTGGCCCTATCATACCCCCCAAATGTTCTGCACCCCCAGTTTGGGGATCAGTTGTCTAGAGATCTCAGATGAACTACAGGCCATTGTGCAATGTGCGGCACGAATACAGAGTAGGAAATAGTCCCTGCCGCAGCTGCCTCCAATCTAAACAGATGAGCTGGACAAAGGGTAGGGAGGGAAACAGGCTGGACTCTCCAGGCCCCACCACTCACCAGCTCCGAGCTGGGGCAGGTCTGTTTCCCGTCTCACCCGTCGTCTGGTTTGTCTGCTCAGACTGGAGGCACTTCGTGTGGCACCTTGCCCCATGGGGCCTGAGCTCAGCTGAGGTCTCTGTATCTGCTAGACCACACAGCACCCCTTGATTCAAAGGTCTGCTTCTGTGAGCAGCGACAGAAGAGATCCACGGCCACCAGTGGGAAGCAGGCAGCCCTGAGCGTGTCTGGCCACACTCCCCCTAGTCATAGACGCTTAGGGTTGGAAGGGACCCCAGGAGATATCTAGTTCATCAAGCAGTTAATAAAATGTCAAGACTTCTCAAAGTAGCCAGCCAAAAGAATAACTGGAATGCAGGGTCTTTGATAACCAAATATTTATAATTTAACTTTCATGAGTTTCGGATACGGTGAATAGTTGTTGTGACTCTTTTTCTGTATTGCAGTTGGAATAAACCACCAGAAGAATCAAAACTGGTGTGAGTATATTGTGTTATTTTTACAAATAAAATTTGCAGAACTTTTAATATTTTGGCACAGAATTTTTAGGTTTTCTGGTACAGAATTCCCCCAGGAGTAATGTGCAGAGTGCAAAACATATTCTTTCTGTTAAAAACAGGAGTTGGTCTAGAGCAGAAGTTTTCAAACTTTTTTCCTTGGGACCCAGTTGAAAAAAAATCATTGACGCCCGCGACCCAACAGTTACATCTTTCAGAAATGCATTCCTGTCTTTCGGTGGCTGCAGCAGGGAACACCGTGACCCAGTACTTGAGTGCGACCCAGTATTGGGTCCTGACCCATGGTTTGAAAACCACTGATCTAGAGGAAGAGAAAGCACAAAAGCACTAAAAGTTGACTTGCTGGGAGAGAGCACAGTGTGTGTGTCATCCCTGGAACAGTCTGTGGGAATCAGAGCCCAAATGAACTCTGCATGTAGGGAGAATTGGGCAGCCATTTAAAGTCAAGGACAGAAACTAAGTGCACCAGCAGCTTAATGAATCAAAGGGAGGGAGTTTCTAATCTAATGTATTACTTCCCCTCTAGTTCAAAGCAACTGCAGGGTTCCTTAAAGGCTTTCGAGCCACTGAGAGTCAGAAAAAATTCTATGTCTTTTCCCTGTAGCAGCTGCTGACATTAAAAAGCATCGGACCATATGCAGGGAGACCCCAGCCGCACCCTTCTGGCTTGCGGGGTGGAGGGCAGGTGTTGTGAGCTTCCCATTGAGTTTTAGTATCAGCCAGTCCCTGGGCCAACTCACGAGCGCAGCCTGACTGTGTCATGCTGCATGAACCGCCAGCGCCCAAGCTCCATGTGCTTGCTCCTGTTGCTATCTCACAGATGCAAACAGGGAGGCCTCGACTTGGGCAAGTGCCACTCTGCCTCTCCAAGGCCGCTCCCCATTTTGATGACCAGACAAGCCAGTAACTAGGTGACATGGGTTTCTTGCACTCCCTGGGCACCCTCTAGGCCAGGTCTGCTTGGATCGTCCCTTGCACATCTGTGTGTAAGTTAACTTCCTGTGTATAGCTCACGCGTGGACATAGGATAACAGCCTACTACTGCTGCCAGCTAGTGCGTGCACTACTTTTAGCTCAGAGTTTGTGCTCGGGGACTGAGGGCGCCCGATTCAGGCTCTGCCACTGTGGTGGTAATAACAAAACTGATGCCCGCAGTGGAGCTTAAAGGAATTCCTGGGGTTCTGAGCCTCCCTGGACAAGTTTCCATTGTATATGCATGTCTTGTCTCACTCTGGCAGCTGGGCTGTCATGAAGGTAACATCCTTCCATTGCTACCAACTAATGGAGTTACTCCTTTAGCTCCAGTGGTGGGGATCAGTGCTTTGGTACTGGCTGTCCCCAGGAGAACACGCTGCCACATACCCAACAGGATCCTGGATCCTACTGCTTATAGCTTGATCTACAGATTTCCCACCTGCCATGCTATGATCCCCCGGGGCTGAGAGACTAAACAGGGTTACCAGTGGAGGAGGCTGGCTGAATAGTGGCTCCGTACGCCTGTTATTTCCTGGCCCCAGAGTTTCCGTGCATGTTCTTCTTCTCTTCTGTTGTCTTGAGAAGAAGTGAATTTCCTGCCTGCCAGATTTCCAGGCAATAACAACGGGTCTCTTCCAACACACCTGTTTGTACTTGAGCACAAAGGGGAATTGAAGTTAAAAGCCTTGGTGCAGCCTTGGTGTTTATCGTACAGAGAGGCACTCTCTGCTCTGTCATAATTAATCAGGACATGCATCCTGTGCTCTTCATTAATAGAACATTCAATTCTTTTTATCTCTCTACCTCTCCCAGTCCAGGAAACAGGACGACAAAATAATCTGATTTGCCAGCTCGGAGCGGCTCAGACGGCCAGGGGAGAGGAGCTGATCGCTGGAGATTTTCCATGACACCTCCTTGGTCATTTTTATTGCTCTTCCTTCTCTTCAGGAAAAATGGCTCCATTTTTATTCTTTACAGCCCCAAATGCCATGTGGAGCTGAAATAAAACTTCTCGCCTTTATCTCGTAAATGTCCCAGGGTGCTTTGCAATTTGTTGGCAGTGGGACTTGGCGAATAAGGGACTGCGCCATGTGTACGTCCACACTGGAGCCAATGGCCTGTGATGGGACGTTTGACTCTGAGTTAGACTCTGAGCATGTGGACGAAATCCATCAGTGAGACATCTGGGAGAGAGTTCATCATAGGAACTCAGCGCTCTCCCCGTCTAGTGTCTCTCTCCGGCTATTGGAGATATTTGCTACTAGCAGTTGCAGGTGGCCACATGGGCCACATCACACCATCCCCTCTATAAACTAATCAAACTCAGTCCTGAAGCCAGCTAAGTTTTTTTGCCCCCACTAGTCCCCTTGCAAGGCTGTTCCTGAAATTCACACCTCTCTGATAGTTAGAGACCTTCACCTAATTCCAAGCCTCACCTGGTTGATGGCCAGTTTATTGCCCTTCGGTCTTGTACCAACATTGGTACTTATCTTAAATAACTTCTCTTCCTCCCTGGTGTTTATCCCTCTGATGTATTTGTAGGGAACGGTCATGTCTCTCCTCAGCCTTGTTTTTAGGTTAAACAAGCCAAGTTCCTTAAGTCTCCTTTCCTAAGACTGGTTTTCCATTGCTTGGACCATTCTACTAACTCTTTCTACAGCTGTTCCAGTCTGAATTCATCTTTCTTAAACAGGAGGGACCAGAATTGTATATAGTATCGCAGATAAGGTCTCACCAGCGGCTTGTATCATGGTACTTACATCTCCTTATCTCTACTGCAAATACCTCATCTGAGTCACCTTTTTCACAGCTGTGCAGTGGTGGCTCAGTGTCACCCTGTGAAGGACCAGAACACCCAGGTCTTTCTCCTCCTCTGTCACTTGCAACTGATACATCCCTCACTTCCAGCAAACATCCTTGTTAGTCTCTGCATGCATGACATTGCACTTTGCACCACTCCATTGCTGTTACTCCTCCATATTGTTAATACCTCCTAGCTTTGGGTCATCCGCACATTTTAGTCACGCACATTCATTTTTGGGGGCCAAGGTCACTAAAGAGAAAGTTAAATAAATTTGGTCCCGAGACCAATCCCTGAGGAATTCCGCTAGCAACCACCCTGCACCCCAATTGCTCGCCTTTCAGCATGACCCGTTGTTATCTTCCCTTCAACCAGCTCCTGATCCACCTTTTCATTCTCATTCATCCCCATCTTCTCCACGTGGAATGTATCAGATGCTCTACTGGGATCCAGGTGGAATAGCTCTCCTATATTTCCTTTGTTTAAAAAAATCAATTATCTCAGAAAAGGGCTCAGATTGGTCTGGACCAATCTGTGCTTTGTAAAACCGTGTTGTATTTTAGCCCATTTACGTTTACCTCTTGGTCCCTAACTATCTTCTCTTTCAAAATGAGGTCATACGTGATACAACTGAGATCAAACTGACAGGCCTGTAGTTTCAGGATAATTTCTTTTCTTAGAAAATGAATATTACATTAGCCATTCTCCGGTTATAGGGTGTGACCCCTGAGTTTACAGGTTCATTAAAAATCCTCACTATTGGATTTACAATCTCAGGTCCCAGTTCCCTTCATGTTCTTGGATGGAGATTATCCTGGCCCCTGATTTGGCCCCATGAAGCTGTCTGAGTTTGACTTCTACCTTGGATGTGATCATTTCTACTTCTATGTCCTCGTTGCTATTTGCCACCCTGCTACAGCCCCTGTGCTCCTCATTACCCTCATTCAAAACGGAGGCAAAGTATTCATTTAGAATCAATGTTGGGCCCTGCCTAGGTTATCTTTCAGCTCCATCCATCCTCCGTGTTCAGTGGTCGCACTTCTTCTTCCCTTCTTTTCTTTTTATCTCTCTGGCTCTAGATCCTTTTACTATTGCTTTTAGTGTCCTTTTCAAGATCCAGCTCTGCTTGGCTTCTGGCAGTTCTCACTTCCCCCTACAAGTTCTGACTGCCAAGAGGTAGCTTTGATGCTGATTGTAATGTTCCTGCATCTCAGGGCCAGGGCACACCTGTAAAGCGTGTTCACAGGAAGGACAAACAATGGATTCTTTCCTGCTCCCATTGGGTTCCTCTTCACCCTTGGGTTCACATCCTGAACCTTAGCTCCCAGCAGACACACACCCTTCTGTCCTCCGGATCAGATCTGGTGACAGCCTGTCTGTTCTTTTCAGCAGGGAGTCCTCAGCCCACAGCCCGGCCTCCTCCTGGTGTCAGTGACATTCTCCAGGCTTCCCCCTTCTGTTCTTTCTGGTGGTGTCTGGTCTGCAGAGCCGCACAGCTGTTGCTCCAGTTGGAGTTACAAGAGCTCAGCACATCTGCCCCGATGAATCCCCTTGACCCAGGCAGTCCTGGTGTGCATGGGTAGAAGTACGGCAATGTCTCAAGCTGGCACTCAAAAATCAGTGGCCACTTTTGGATATTTTGGTCATAACCTTCCTGTGCCTCAGTTTCCCCATCTGTGAAATGGGACTAAGGATCCCAACCCTCCTTTCTGAGATCAGACTACACTACACTACAAACGTGCTAAGTTTTTTTTGCAAGCTACTTTTTAGAGCACAGCTTCCTAAATCTTTACCGAGGGCTAACTCCCTCCCTCCATAGAAAGATTCTTCGCTGGTCCCACCTTCCCCATCAGTTCATGATTCCATGACATCCCTGGGTTACCACAGTAGCTGCTGGCATGTAAAAATAATGGTAGTGTTTTCACTTCTTTGGATCTGATTGGGCAGCTGGAAACAAGCAGGTGCCAGCTCTCCATGGACCCCCATTTCTGCAGATCCCTACTGTGATCCAGGTACCACAGACCGGAACCGCACCTGCAGAGGAAACTCTTGCCATGGCTGAAATGCAGCCACCTCTGGGGTGAGGTGCAGCACCCGTATAATAGCACACAGCAACACCGCATAACAGTTTAGGGCAGGAAGTGAAAAGGATAGCGTCACACTGCGGATATTTAGGGATGCACAGTTGATGTGCTAGAGTTGAAATTTTGCTTCAAAGACCCAGGTTAACCCTGCTACTAGTCTGGAAAGTGCCATGGACTCTATCGACCACAAGTGAGCAGGGCTACTGTGTCACATCTCCTTCAAAACACAGCATTGGGCCCGCGAGTTGCGTTCACTGTTGCCTCAGGAAGAACAGGGCCTCCCGCACCTAGGGTTCCCCAAAGCCAGAGCTGTGGTGACTTCCAGAGTCTGGCCTAGCCTCGTGTGAGGCACTGGGGAATGGGGACTGCCCCAAGCCTCCTTCTGGGTGTGCCCCAACTGACAAGACCTTGCCGAGGCCTTGCTCCCCCTTTCCCATAGGCAGGGCTTAATTGCAACGAAAGATGTGCCCAGACTATTGATGCAGCAAGCCCAGAGGGGCCGGCGCTATGAAGGACCAAGCCCAGAGGGGTTGGAGTCCAGCCCTGGCACAAATTAAGTCATGCCCACAGGTTTGGAGCTGAAGAGTTGGTCACCCCCTTCGTAGCACCAGCAGGGCCGGGGAGTGACCCTGTGGTCCCAAGAAGAGGGAAGAGGTTGGGAAGTAAGACAGTGGGCAAACGGGGCTGGTGCAATGCATTGCCAGGTTGGAGCTCTCCCCGCAGGGTGGCGCTAAGACAACGTGCACAGTCCCCATTGGGTGGGGTGGGAGCACCCGTGTTAGTCCCAGTCTCCTGCAGAGAAGAGGCCCGGCCAGTTTGCCCACCCTTCAGGCCAAGCGTGAGGCTACTCAGGGATGTTCTGGGGCCCAGGGGAGTGGGCAATGGACTTGAGCCCAGAGAACAGGCATCCCTTCCTCCCTCACATGATGAGCAGGAGGACCGCGGGGTGGGGGGAAGGAGACCTCATCCATGGATGCAGTAGCTAGATGGGATTACAACAACTCGTAGCTCTGCATAGGGACCCCTAGAGCTGCATGGCTGAGCGGGCCGCCCTGCTAACCTTCACCAGCCCCCTCCACTTTGCTGCCTCACTGTCCTGGCCTTCAGGAGGTTTCTTTGCTGGACAGTTCCTGGTTGGCCTTGGAAATGGCAGCAGTAGCAGAGGCCCAAGGACGAAGTCCCCAATCAGAAAGGCGAGCCGAGTCCGCTCCCGCAGCTGGCAGGTGCGGTTCACACTGA
The DNA here is from genome assembly GCA_007922175.1 of Pelusios castaneus. Lineage (NCBI taxonomy): Eukaryota > Metazoa > Chordata > Testudines > Pelomedusidae > Pelusios > Pelusios castaneus. The sequence goes on along the minus strand of ML685944.1, from coordinate 428,361 downwards.
GGGAGGCCCACCTCTCCTCAGTCAGCTCTGGGTGATGCTGGAGAGTTGCCCCCCATTTGAACCTGGAGCCTGGGGCAGCAGGACAGTTGACAAATTCAGAGCCATCCTTGTGCATAAGGAGGGCAAATTCTCCTTCCCAGCTGTCCTCTCCCTCTGCCTTGAATTCCCTCTGCTTCCACGGTTTCCATTTCCTCTCGGGCCCATCACGCTCGTGCCTAAGCTTCAACAAATGTAGCCTCCTCAGTGACCTCCCCAGCATTAGGAAAGGGCAGAAGAGCCTGGGTCTGGGACCAGAGCACTGTATAGCCCTTCCCATTGACTTCCTTCCTCATTCCTGGCCAGCGCTTTCTCCCTGGGCTTCTTGGCTCTTCATGTCTATTGGGGCTCTGAGTGTCACAGCCTTAATGTATTAATCCCCAATGGCGTAAGGCAGGGGATTATCCTCATTGTACAGATGGGAAACTGAGGCACGGAAAAGCTATGTGACTGGCCCAAGGCCACAGGAAGAATTGAACTATGGTCTCCCAAGCCCTATCTAACCTGTGCTCCATTCCTGAGCTGTTGTGAATCCAGCAGAGCTTTACCTCTCGATAGGGCTGGGGGTAGTTTCTCAGAGGAATTTTAAAAGCCTAAACAAGTACTAATCAAATGGTTGACTCTTATTTGTACGGCAGCAGCCCCAGTGAAGAGTGGGGCCCATTACGCTGTGCGCTGTACACACAGGGACACCTGAGTTGAAACACAGATATAACAAACATATTCATAACTTCTCATACAGACATGGCACCAACACAAACAACATAATCGTTCCCAGCAGATTCTAACCCTTCTATCGGTACCCAACATGGCCTATCTCATACGGATTATTGCAATCATGAAATATCAGAAATGGTCCCCTGAATCCAGAGAGCATCACAGGGGACACCTGCTAGGAACCGCAGAAAGAGGAGCTGGTAACCGGTGACCACACCTCAGCCCCTGGCTTCCTGTCAGTGCCAAACCAGCCGGGTAAGATCAAGTCATGATTAGAGCCAAACCTACAGCTCCTGGAAGCCCCACCAGGAGAGAGTTTGAGGAAACCTGGGAAGGGGCTGAGAAAAGGATGGGGGGAGATGGGGAAAGAGACCTGCGTGACACGGGGGGGTGGACATGGGCCGAGGGGATCCAGAGGAGGAAGGATGGCCTTGGTATATAGACAGGGGAGGTGGATGGATGTCTCTGAGACCTTGGGAGAGAGAACTGGACTCCAGGGAAGGAACTGGAAGAGGGCATGGGGACCAGAGGGAAAGGAGTAGACAGACAGACAGTAGTAAGTGGAAGAGGAAACACCAGACTGATGGCAGGTGAGGTCAGAGGAGATGGCCAGGAGGGAAAGAATAGAAGAAAGAAAAAGGAAATGACGCCAACTGCACCTTTCAGGTAAGCAGCTGGGCCACTGGGAGTGATGTCACAACTGCTGAGAGATCAGTGATGTCACCACTGCTGAAAACGACATCACACCACTGCTGGGGGGCGGTCACGGACCACCTCTAGCTCTTGAGTTTGGCCCTGTATGATGGGCCATTGGGGCGACATTCTCAGCCATGCTCAGCTGGTATGAGCCTGCCACAGACACTGAGCACATCTGTAAAGCTGCCTGGGGCCTGTGACCAGCCACATGGGCTTGTGAGCTTAGGGCCCAAGCCTAGCTCTGGCAGTTAGAGGGGCAAGGGCTTGTCCATGCGCCCCAAAAGAGCCCCTGTTCCCCTCAAGGGATTAACACACATCCCCAGCAATGGGGCCAAGTAAGCATCTAGACAGAGAGATGGCAGATAACTGGCTGCTCAGGGTGGGGATGTGAGCCAAGCAGGAGGAATGGGAACCAGTTTGCTTTTGCTCTCTCCTAAGGCCACCCCGGGAGACTCGGCCTTACACCGGTTAACTAAATGAAGAGGCTTGAACTGGGTTAGGTAGCTTCCTTTTGCTCCTGAGTGCGGGCAACTCTGGCCTGGATTACCCAGCCCCAGCCCGTAGCAAGAGGCTCTCCAGCCTCAGAAAAAGCCTGTGATGGGGCCTCTGCTCTACACTGGTATTTATGGGGTTAAGAGCAGCTGTAGGTAGACTGTGTGGGAGGCAGCCAATAGGAGAGAGGCTGGGAGCAACAACCAATCAAAGGTCAGCATGCCCATATAAAAGGAGCTGCAGGCCAAAGCACAGCAGATATGGTCTGGAGCCCATGCAGACTGAGCTCCTCCTGGCCCCTGTCCCAATCCCCCTCTACATCCCTCTCCCCCGCCTTCCCCCTACCCCAGACTGAGAAATCTGTAGCACTAGCTGGCAGGTACCAGGGGAGCCAAAGGGGCTCCTGGTGGGCTGTTGAAAGTGGACAGTGGCAAGCCCTGAGAGTGGGTGAAGAAGGTGCTAAGGCTGGGGCAGTAGCCCAGGGAGGTAGCAGCAAGAAGAAGAAATAAGGATGCAGGAAAAGGCTGTGACTCACTAGATCCCTGGAGTCATGGGTGGGCCTGTATCCCTCCCTCTTCCCCTACTTCCCCCTGGGAAGTGGCAGGAAGAGTGAATGCAGGCACACTGAAGAAGCAGCTGGTGACTTAGGTGGAGGACAAGTCAGGAAGAGGGTGCTGCGGTTTTGGGCATCTGCAGGAAGGACTACAGGCCAACTGCAGTGAGGGAGGGATGGTGTGCAGATGGCAGATGTGGGGTTGGCCTGGACCCTTTCCCCAGACAGCCAGCAGGAGGTACCAGACCGGAAGCATCACAGAGCTAGATTTTATTTTCTCAGTGACTCCCTGCACCCAGCAAATTGGCTCTGTTTACAAGTGGAAAAGTGGGATGGGCTTTCCTGTAATTCCTGGGATGGAGAATACAGCCCCAGCTGATGATCTGACTAAGTTGAGCTGGGCTTTTTCCTCTTCAGGCCCCATCCCAGTGGTAGAGATTTTGCAGGTCCAACGCTGCCCTCAGCGATACCATTGGTTTCCATGTTATGCCCCTGACACCCAGCCAATCCCATTGGTTTCATTCACACCACGGTAACTGCTTCCATCTTTGCAATTCACCTCATAAATCTGCTGCTGATGCAAGTTCCAGAGTGAAATCTGGCTTGCTTTCCCTTGGCTGAGCAGGGGAGCATGCAATTTGTTCTGTAGAATCAGCAGTTTTGACTCCGAGATGGCCATGGGGGCAGATCTGCAGAGTCACAGGGGGACAGACTCCAACTTACAGACATCTGTACACGTGCATTTATGGAACTGAAAAATCCAGTTCCCTGTGTGGAAAGCATGTTAGCTTCCTGAAGGGCATCAGCTGGGGACCCTTGAGCATAGCTCTGGAAGGTACTTCCTAGGTCACTGAACCCCGTCCCCTGTTCTCGCAGGCATATAATGCCGCTCAGAAATGCATCAAGCTCCATCTTCAGCATAGCTCAGTTTGCCCAGTGGCCTCTCCTTTGAAGATGCCAACCGTTGCTCTGCCCTGCAGCCGCACAGCGAGAAAATATGTTAGCAACAAGGAGGAGGTCAGGGAAAGTGTGGGCCCTTACAGAAAGGGGAGGGAATCTGGGGACAGATGCTGTGGTAAACGCTGACGTACTCAGTGCTTTTTTTTGCCTCGGTCTTCACAGACAAGGTCAACTCCCAGACTGCTGCACTGGGGGAGAAGAGGGGGGAAGTGGCCCACCTCCCCTCTAGCAGGGGGGAGGGGTGCGGCGGGGCCCCGCCTAGGCCAGTTGGTCCTGGGCCCCGCTCCCCCCATGGGACGGCCCTGGCAGCAATCCGTGGTGAAAGAGCCTGTTCATGGCTGTTTAGACAGGCTGGACATACACAAGTCCATGGGGCCGGATGCAATGCACTCGAGGGTGCTGAGGAAGTTTTCTGATGTGATTGCAGAGCCACTGGCCATTATCTTTGAAACTGGTTGGGGGAGATCCCAGATGGTTGGAAAAAAGCAAATCTAGTTCCCATCTTCAAAAAAGGGAAGGAGGATCTGGGGAACTACAGACCGGTCAGCTTCAGCAACAGTCTGGAAGCTGCGTGTCTAACCTCTGCAGAGCCTCCAGCGCGGAACGATCTGACTCTGACCAGGCCAGACTAAGAGCAAGTTCTGCTGCTGCTTCCTGGTCCGTCACATCGATTGGTTTAGATCAGGGGTAGGCAACCCCTGGCACGCGGGCCAGCAGTGGCACTCGAGCCCATTTGGAGTGGCACACGGCACCCTCTGCACCGCCACAGAAACTGTCGCTCCTGCCATCAAAAGCCACTCAGGGGAGCATCTTTTGGGGGCAGCTGGGGCCCGGGGACCCCACATAAAGAAGCTGCCCAGGGTAGCTCTCTACAGTAAGCTGCCATCAGCAGGAGACATTCCAGGGGACCCCTGTTCCTAGGCAAACCACCGAGAGGAGCCACTCTGGGTGACTTTTTCCACAAGCGGCTCCTTTCAGTGGAATGACTGGGAGGTGTCCACCCCCCAACACCAGCTGTGGCCACCACTGAATTTTTGGTTGGCTGCTGGCACCAGCTGAAGGTTGGGGAGGAGGGGCTGCTCAACGGTTGCTGACCCCTGGTTTAGATCCTAACAGCTAAGCAGGATTAACATGTAGCTAGGAGAGTGCGAAGGGTAAGGCAGGTTCTGCAACGAATTCACACCCTGGGAGGATGGCTTCGGGCATTGCGTTTTACGAGGCAATGAAAACCAAAGCCTTGATCCGTCCTCCTCTGAATGATCTCCAGAGTAGGGGTGGGAACTCCGCTGTCCTGGCCAGATTCACAGTCAGGTTATACGGTCACGCTGTCAGCTGGAGAGAGAATGGTTCTACATGCTGCCCTCCGCTGCTCTGTTTCACCTAGAAGAAGCTGCCTGTGCAAATGTTTTTCTTTATATGAATATTGTAAGGGTGAAATGCTACCCACGTGGGAGGAGACGGGGTGAAAAATCTGCTGTTTCGATGAGCATCCTGGAACTTTTCCTTAGCATGTGGCTCTGCACACACTCATACCAAGACATTGCTAGTTGTACAGGATTATGGAGAAACCAAGAGACACAAAGCTAGGAGTAAATTAAAGGTACAGGACCCTTAGGCATAGTTGGAATATCGCCTGTCTGCAAATCATGGGAATTTTTTGGTTTCCATTTCTTTAAAATTTTATTTCTTTCAAAAGGAGAAAAGAAACCGAATGAACAGAACACCTGCGCATGCAGGCCAGAGTTTGCAAGCGGCCCTACAATAACACAGACCACCCTCACCAAGCAACTTGAGAATAAAAAGCCGGAGAGTTTGGCCCACTCCACCTAAGTAACCAATCCACGTGTTCACATCACTCCAACTGAGCGACCTTACCAACAAGCCAACGTACACAACCCACCTCACGAGGACCCTACACTAACAAACCAGTGTGCACAGCACATTGTTTTTGCTGGCCTGGCCCAGTCTATCGTAACTGTGATCTTTGCCCAGGGGTGGCTGAGGGTCAGGGTGGCATCAGCCGTGAATCCCACCAGATTTGTGGTAGGATTTGACGCAGCCATTGTTACCATTCCAGTGGGGGAACTCACCCAAGGCACTGAGTTGCACTGCTGGATCTCTGCACAGGGGTGACTTTCACCCAGGTTTTATTGGTGCCAGTTCCTAGGGATCGTTTCACCATACAGAGGCTGGGCTCAGATCCCAGCTGTTACATGGAGATGTTACACAGCTGTCTTTGCAGTAACAGGGCCTTTTCTAGCCCAAGCTCCTCCCCATATATGCAGCGGGTGGGTCAAGCCAGATATTTATCTCTCCAGACAAGCCAAAGTCCTTGTCTGACAAATCTCCATCCGGTCACCCGGCCTGGCCCAGGAGGAGAAACACGGCAGGAGATCAAGGGAGGTTTTTCCGCAGATGTTAAAACTGGCTCGATTCCGGTTTCTTCAAATCCCCTGATTATGCTTCAGAGAGAGCTGCGAAATTGCAGGGCCCTCTTCAGTTCCCCAGGGTCCCTGCTGTGGGACCCACCCTGCTGGGCGACCTCAGGGGACCTCCCACTTCAGTGTGTTCTTGCAGTTCCTATAGGGCCTTTGTATGGACCTTTTCTTCGCTGCATAGCAACAGTCCAGGGGAACATTCCCATGGTTCCTTCACAGCAAAACATCTCAGCTGGTCCCAATGATTTCGTTTATGGGAAGCAATGTCCCAGTGTACATGTGGAGCCCAGCAGCTCCCCTGGAGGGAGAACCTTCTACAGCAGAGTCCTTCAGAGCAGAAGATCTGTGCAAGTCCCTGTAGTGGTGTAATTGATACCTCTGTGCTGAGCAATCCCAGAGACCCTACAAGGCCTATGGGTCTATCCCTGGTCAGGGTAACTGCACCTTTATTTTCCCTTTGTGATCCACCCAGGGCATCCACATTCCAGGTTCCTCTGCCATCACCTCTTTTTGGTAGAGACCCAAGTCTCCCTCCCTCCCTCCTAACTGGGGATTTCTCAGGATGCCCAGTTCCTGGCCTGGACTGCAATATCCCCAGCAAGCTAGGTTGCCTAAAAAGGCCACGTATCTATGCTTTGCTCTCTTTCCAAAGGCTGGGAACAGCTGCACTTGCCAGCGATTTTCAGTTACCGCCCAGCCCTTTGTAAGAAAGTCATGGGTGTAGCCAGACCTGATCTTCTGGCAAGTCCTCTGGGAGATAGAAGTGAGCGGGCTGAAAAACCTGAACTTCCTGCTTTCAGCCATGTGACCAGAAGCAGGACGTTCGGGAAGCCAAGCGGCAAGCCACCGGGGAGAAAGCAGTGCAGTTAGTTAAATGAAGCTTGTGTGGGCCTGCTTTCAAAGTGGATGGGCCAGGGCCCACCCAGGCCCACTTGTAGCTACACCCCTGAAGCAAGCACATTTATTCTTAAGGTGAAATCATGCCAATAAAAGAACCTAGGTGCCTGCTAACAGGCATACGAAAGAGCACCCGAGCTCCAACAAGGGCTCTGGAAGGAGTCAGTCCTTCCAGACCCCCAAGGGGTTTTCCTGTGGCTGCAAGTTTACAACAGTCTTAGCTCAGGACCCCCTAGAATACCTATTGTTTCCTTTATGCAGCCTGGGCTTTTGATCTTTAGAGTCCAGGAGTCGTGAGTGGCAGACATGGGTCCCCCCTCAGGGCATAGCTTCTAAGTGCTGGAGGGGGGAGGGGTTTGTATTTCCCCAAGACCATTCTTGTCTGCCACGTTGATCAATACGGCCCTTTGATCATCCAGGCCCACAATCAGACGCGAGCGTTGTGTTGAATACAATGGACTCCAGCCGCACTTTGAGTATCAATAAGGTGCTTTCAAGCACATTGCAGGAAATCACTTATCCACTGCACGGTCCCACAGAGACCTTCCTGGCAGGACACCGCTGCAGGTGCCTAGGAGGGCCTTTCTGAGAAGCGAGGACACAAGGAGATTACAATAAAAGTGCTGGGTTTGACTCCCCACTCCCATGCCTCAGGATTAATTACAATGAAAATTAGTAGGGTTCCACTGGACTGATGATGGTCTTGAGTTTATGGGACTGAGGGGGACTTGGGAAACTTGATGGCAAGTCGCAGCTCTGCTACACACTTCCTAAGCAAGTTATACAATTGTCTTGGGTCCCACCCTCCCCATCGGTGAGCCACGGAACAGGCCACCAAGACATGAAATCCAATAACCCAAACAAGACCGAAGTATTATACGACACTAGTTTTCGAATCATGGGGCAGGACCCAGTACTGGGTTGCAGACTTCAGGTACTGGATCACAAAGCCCCTGCTGCCACCACCAAGAGAGACAGGAAAGCATTGGTGAAAGATGGAATTGTTGGGTCACAAACATAAATGATTTCCTTCAGCTGGGTCCTGAGAAAAAAGCAGTTTGAAAACCACTGTTACAGGGAATTGGGGAGAATACTCCACTATCACAAAGGGATGTTCTGTGGCATTTAATTCACTCTCGCGATCAGGGCTGCATAAGAACCTTGATAGGTAGAAAATTGATGTGAGATCAGAATCAGGGTCGGGGTGTAGTGTATTTGTCAGTTGCATCCTGGGAATAAAGACACCACTGCGAGAAATCCTTCCCCAGTAGGGTATTATCCAAGACAGTTTCAAGATCTGACATTAATGTGCTTTGCTACCTTGCACAAGGCACTTCCTGGTCCCAGGCCTTAGTTTCCCAATCGATGAAATGGGGAGACTAGCACTGCTGAGGTGTGCTCAGAGCTATTATTTTTGACCCAGTCCACCTCTGCAGTGAGAGTCCTGCTCACTCGGGAACAAAAATGGTTTGGGAAGTTTGGTTTGAATTTTGACCTGAGTTTGCTTTGCCTGCATCCCTGTCCCTTTTGCGTTCATTCCCTATTCACTTTCTGCTGAGCGAGTTTACTGTCCTCAGAGCCGGAGCAAATGGTGGGTTTTGAATGAAGGCTGGAGAATATTCACGAGATACTGGCTGTAAGAGGCCACTCACCTATCATGAGTGGCTCCTGCTGGCCAGAGGCATGTCTACACGCTCTGCTTTTGCAGTGTCTTGCTGGCAGTTTCTTTTTTCACATGGGTTTTCAGTGACGCAGCCGTCTGACCAAGTCACACACAGGCTGGATGTGAAACAAATGGAAAGCACACCAGTGAAAGGCTGGCCTCTCCCTCAGACCCTTCTCAGGCTCCAGACAAAACTGGTTACCTCCAAGGTCCTTGGCCACTTGGCCTGTGGCCAGTGGGGGGACTTCAGCTCACCCTACTCTGGGTTTCCACTCACAGACCCTATAGCTAGCAGCCAACTGTTATTTCCTTCACTAGTGTCTATTGTTGCATTTCCTGGCTGCTTCTCCTCTGTCCCATCAACTTCCTGGGTCCTCAGCTTGCTCCCTGTTTGCACAGGGACTCTTCTTGCCTAGAGAGTCATAACAGTTCTGCCCTGCTGTCTCAGGGTCCTTTCTCACAGGCCCCTTCCCCAGAGCACTTATAACAGACTCTGGCCCTTCTTGTTAAGGCTCATTCTCCCAGGCCTCTGCGCATGAAAAGCATCGCAGTCCTACCCTTGCTTCGGTAGGGTTTCTCTCCAGTCTGTGTCCCAGTGGAGATTCATTGCCTTCCATTCCTTCTAGTCCTCACCAGCACTGCAGCTGCCTCAGCCAGATGGGAACAGTATCCTTCCTCCTCTGGGTCCAAACAGCAAATGAGCTGTCCTGAGCCTGCTGGAGATCCTTTTATATGAGCCTGCTCGGCTCTGATTGGCTGCCTCTCTTGCAGCCTCTCTAGGCTGCGTGGAATACTCTACTCTACTGCCTTTTTCTGGAGTGGCGTGTGGTAGGACTGCAGGACCTCAAAGGGCCTGGTACATCCCATCACAATTATAATATTGTCATCATCGCACCTAGGAGCTCCGGTCATAGAGCAGGGTCATATTGTGCTAGGCGCTGTACAAACTCAGAAGAAAAGACAGCTCCTTCCTCAAAGTGCTAACAGTCCAAGTTAGCTATTCTGTGATGGGGCACACAGACCCCCACACTGGGCCTGAAGAGATTAAAAGGCCCAGGTAGTGCAGCCCCTTTGGTGGTGAACATGCGTCGGCTGGAGGAGCTGGTTGAAAGTAGCTCAGACACCGAGGCAAAGGGCGATGGACAGGCTGCAGGAGAGAGCTCTCCTTTGGGAAGCCAGGCAGATGGCTGAGTCTGGGAGGGACCGCAGGGTCATTGAGGGCCACATTGAGAGTATTCTCCAACCTTTGCCCCCTTTAAGAACCAGCAGGTTCTGCACAGCCCTGCTCCTTTATTCTTTTGTTAAACCATTGGCCGTTTTAGCCATGCCCCAAACCGAAGGAGCAAGTCGGCAGGAAGTAGACCATGGCAGCAAATTTAGACCCACTATGAGGAAGACTCTGCCACTGTTACTCTCCACAGGGCCCTGGTGAAGAGCGAGGACCTGGGCCCCCCACCACACCCCTCAAAAGGGCAAAGCTCCAGACGTGGGTTGGGGCCAAAACTCATCCAGTCTAGGGGCAAGAACTACTCAGCTTTACCGTCCCCCCGACAGAAAGACAAGGGACTGGAGGACAGATGTACCAACTATGAGACCTCCTGGTCTTCCCAACACTGCCATGCATGCTCTGTCTTCTCCACAGAGGACACCCGATTCTACGATCTGTGATAGCCGGTGCTGTGGGCAGGGGGTTACAAGGTGACTCGCAGAACCAGCACACTGCAACCACATTTTGCTTATCCAGTCAGGGAACAGGAGAAAAAAATGACTTCTTTTCCCAGTCAACATTTCACTGAACTCTCTGCCACCTCCTTCCTCCTCGTTGTCGCTCCTTCTCTGATTTCCCTCCAGTGTGTTTTTCTGGCCCTGGCTGGTTTCACTGGAGCTTTCAGCAGATTCACAAATGTTAAGGCCAGAGAGTTATGGCCACCCAGTAGCAGGCCCAGAGTGGTTAACAAAAGTGGACACACTGACCTTTAGGTGTTTCACGGCAGTGGTGTGGTAGACCCGAAGGTTGTGCAGAGATGCCCGTATGCTGAATTGGGTTCAGGCGAGGATGAAAACAAGATTGAAATAAAGTGTGCCATTAACATATATTTCAGGCTTAGGGTATTCAGCCAGTATAAAAGGCACACTTCAGATCCAGAGGTTGTGCAGCCGAGATTGGCTTATCACAGGAGAACAGGAATGAGTAAACACTTTATTCCCCAAAGGAGAAGTGAGTAAAACTGTTTACTGATGTGCATCCTTGAAGGAGAAGTGGGTAAAAGGCCATATTCCCCAAGGGAGAAGTGAGTAAAACTCTGTTAAGGCACGTTTACCCTCCCCAATGCTACCAACCCCGAGTTCCGGCATAGCTCAGGCCAGATGTCACGCGATGATTCCTGCTTAAATGGCACCATCCGGTGTGCTGATCCTCGTGTCTGAGTCCTGAGCCTGACTCATCCCAAAACTGATGACACAGCCTCTCTCTGGGCTCTTGAGCACGCTTAGCAATTAGACTGCCTCACCGTGACATCTCTGTAGCCGACGCTTCCAGCAATCAGATCACTGTGGGTCATCTCCTGCATGCAGAGCCCTTTGGAAACAGCTCTTGGGGCTCTTCAAAGGAGATGTGAGATTCTGTGGTTTGAAAATGGGGACGGGGAGGCAGCTATTCCAGACGAAAACATCTAGTTCGCTTTGCACAGGCACGAACTGTTAAGCTGCAGTCTCGGAAGCCTTCACCTGGAGGAGAAAAATCAGGCAGGCTGAGTTGTGGCTTTAGTGGTTAAGACACAGGACTGGGTGACAGGATATGTGGTTTCCTTGCTCCTCTCTGAAGCTGATATTCTGGGTGATTTTGGTGAAGCACTTAGCCTCATGTTTTGTTCATCTAGAAACAGGCTAATGCACAAACTCATTGCAGAACTAATTTAGTTGGCTTTGTAAAGTGCCTTTAGATCCTTGGGTGGAAGAGCAAGGGGTTACAATGAACTGCTATGTTTGTGTGTGTGTATGTGGGGGAAAGGCACACTACTGCCCTCTGCTGGTTGGGATTAGACCCTCTGTACAGTGTGCCATAAACCCTATATTGCTAACAATAGACACGGAGAGTTTACAATCTACCGGCAAGATGGCTTGAGTTAGGGCCATTAGCAGAACAAAAGAAGAGAGACAGGGTCATGGGAACAGATCCTGTCACTCCTTGGCTCTGAAAGTAGAGGGAGTATGTTGCTTTTGTTATGGAGAAATGGTACCTTCTCCAGATCCAAGTCGCCCTCTCTAAAACCTGCCCCCAAAGTCAGATGAGCCTGAAAAGTGACGTATGTCAAGGTCCAGGATAGATATTTAAATGCATTTGGAATCTTAAATAATCAGTCATTTTTCAAGCTGCAAAAAATCCCATGTTTGTTTGAGCACCCCCGGGGGGAAGGTGCTGAATGCACCAGCTGTGACCTAGAGAGACAATGGCTCTCTGCACAGGGGTGAATGCTAGCACCTGTGAACTGCACCCCACGTTTGCCTGCATGGGATGCCTTAGCAGTGGCAACTCAGTGAGTCTCTTCATGGGAAGGGGAAAGCTCAACGGAAGCAGGCAGGAATTGGAGGGTCTGGGAAAGGATGGCTGCAGAGGCGATCAGGGAGAGGCATGGGCAAGAGCAGGAGTTGAAAGGAACTGGCAATCCAAAAGGAATTCTGTTGTATAGAGGCTGTGGAAGCGTACCAGCCGAGCAGTGCTTTAAAACGTCACAACGTATAAGCAGCAGCGCTGAGCAGAAAGTGAAAGGACCATGAAAGATTAATGTGTGCAGGCAGAGAGACTGCGGCATCCGAGATACACAGGCCTCACGTAGCCACCTCTTCATTAGCCAAGCCTCATGAATGCAGCCTGCTAAAAACAAGCGTGATCAATTACCGCTCTTGCCAGGGCTTCTCTGCAGGCATATGGAAGGCGTTAGAGTCAATTAACTCCCTTGATTAAAGGTATTTGAATCTTTTAATGATATCCTTCACCAAATATGAACCTATGGGAAGCTGAAAGGATAGGATCAGGGCTCCTCCATCTGTACCTCTAGAATGTTTTTAGAAGAGAGAGAGCCACAGTCAAGCACATTTTAAACAGGTTTTTTAGAAAGCTACTGTTCTTAGCAGTGTATTATCTGTTGGTCCTTAAGGCACAACAGCCCGTTACAGCTTCTTCCTTAGCCCAAAATAGTAACTGTCTGTCTTGTAGTGGTGATGTTTCCAAGTGCAAATCATGTTGCAGAGGTAGTCACTCTTGGACCTTGCTTTTACAAAACTCAGGATCAGTAGAAACACTCAGAAAAACCACTGAGGAGGGACCTGATAATGGTCTTCAAATGTGACCAGGGCTATTAGAAAGAGCAAAACCGAGAGTGCTGGGGCACCTTAAAGACTAATACATTGCTTTTGATGAAGAAATGTGTTAGTCTTTAAGGTGCCATACGACTCTTCTTGTTTCTGCTGTACGCAGACTAACACGGCTCCCCCTCTGGAACTTCTTATGGAGAGAATGATGCCACTTGATCTCCATGTCTGCTGAAGATAGGACAAGAAGAAATGGGCTCAATCTCAGCAAGATGAATTTAGGTTTGCTATTGGGAAACTCTTTCTAACCAAGAATAGTTAAGAACTGGAATAGGCTTCTAAGGGAGGTCAGGGAATCTTCATCAGTGGAGATTTTTAAGAGTAGGCTGGACAAAGACGTTTTCAGGGATGGTTTACTTTGCCTGGTTCTGTCTCAGCACAAAGGACCAGTCTAGACAGCTTCTTGAGGTCCCTTGAAGCCCAACATTTCTATGATTCTCAAGAGTGCTACCCCGCCCCACCCAAATAAAAGCAGGTTTAAGAAATCAGAATTTCTGCTGCAACCATCGCAGCTCTGTGACAGTGCAAGGGAAGCTAAAAATGAAAATGACCAGAGCTGGTAGAAGTGGTCTCATCACATCATTTTTCCCCATAAAAAAGTGGCTTTTCAACAAAATGTTTTGGTCAAGATTTTCAATGAAAAACCATTTTTCTTTTTCTTTTTAAACTAGAACCCTTAAAATATTTACTGAAAATGATTTTTGAAAACCAAAAAGTTTGGTTTTCACTTTTATTTTTTTATTAAAAACTCCTGTTTCTCCCCCACCCCCAAGCTCTGGAAAACAAAAAAACCCATTCTCCCGCCCAGTCTCCCACAAGCCCGATTTTACAATTTTGAGCAGCTCCCCTGGAAACTGGAAGGGGAAGCGACCCAGTCGAGTTCCACTGCCTAAGGCCGAGGCTTAAAGGCAGAAGATGCAGAGTGCATGGGCTCCATACAGACACATAGCGGGAGAGTCTGCCTGAAAAGCTCACAGGCTAAATATACAAAGTTAGGTGGTCCCTCCTTTTCTCAGATGGAGGTGAGATTAAGAGACTTGCCAAAGGGCAGACAAGAGCCTGTGGCTAAATCAGGAACAGAACACAAATCTCCTGCAGCCCAGTTCAGTGCAGTAGTCACTGGACAATGCTTTATCTCTCGAAAGTAGGCCAGTGCTTAGATACTCAAGTGACAGATATTTGGGAAATCCCATAGCTAGACTAGATTAGCAATAGACAGCAGCAGTGGAGATACAGGGTATGTCTACTTTGCACTGTAAACCTGGATCTGTGGGACCCACGCTTATGGTCTTGATTTTTCCAGGCTTGCCCGTGAACCTCCACACTGATTGCAAACCTGGCTCTACAGCTGCGGGACATGCATCTCACAGCCTTGCTAACATGGCCACATTGCACTGCCCTTCTGGTTCAGCGTTGTGGCTAGAGCTGCGTTCACACTGCAAAATGACAAGACTTGGATCTGAATTGCAGTGAGATTTGGCTTGGCTCCTAGGATCCAGGGCCTGAATCCTTGCTGAGCTGAGTCAGGCTGATTTGTGTGGGGATGGCAGGAGGCTGGGCTCAAACCTGAGTCTGGGTGCAGGTTTACAATACCATACTCCTGACATCTGTGACTCTCAGGTGAGCAATTCACCCCTCCGTTCATTACCATCATCCATTTCTCAGCAGCATTTTCTTTTCCACTGAGAGCAGGAAATTACTCCATCAGGAGAGGCAGACGAGAAGAATGGCCCTCATTTATTTCCTCATGATTATTTGCAGTACTAGTTCCAAATTAAGGCAGTGGCATAAATAACCACTAAGTCGCCTCTAAGGCAGCTAACGCATTGCAGGAAGGTTGCTGTGCTCCCTAATCACAGGGAAGAATTTTAAACAGTTACGGTGGATTGTAAATATTTGTACAGCGATACATGAGAAAATAGGAGTACTCGCAGGGCAAAATTCATCCCTGTCCAGGGACCCAGACGGCTGAAACAGGACTAGTGGATGCCTAGATCTGGTGCTGAATTTCTGGCTGTGATGTCAGAGTGAGAAGAGCATCAGAAGCCAAGTGAGTGGTGTTGCTCCAGAAAACAGGACTGGGTTGATTCAGAAACAGGATGGGAAGCCATGGGGCAAAGCCAAGCTTTTAACTGCCTAGGGCTCGGTCTGGGAAGAAAGACTATGTGGGCTAGATCCATACAGAGGCTTAGTTTAAGAAAAGGGCAAGCCTTATGTTCACCGCTACAACGTCTTAGTGCGATGAAACCCCATGGCTGGCCCGTGCCACCTGACTCTGGCGTGAGCTATAGGACTGTTTAATTGCTCGGTTCAGACTCCGGTTGGAGCCTGGATTCTGGGGCCATCAGCCCAAACCCAAACAGCTACACCAAGAACAGCCTGAACCCCGCAAGCCTGGGTCAGCTGACACAGGCCAGCCAGGGTGTTTAACTACAGTGTAGACAGATCTCTGAGTCAGGGGAGGAGTATCTGGGAAGGTCCTAGATGGGAAAGCGGTGCAGGAGGTTGCGGGATGCTGGCACGTTGCTGCTGTGCTTGATAGCTGAAATGGCTGCATTTTTGCAGTGTAGGGTGACCAGATGTCCTGATTTTGTAGAGACAGTCCCAATATTAGGGGCCTCTTCTTATATAGGTGCCTATTACCCCCCACCCCCATTCTGGTTTTTAACTCTTGCTGTCTGGTCACCCTCCAGCAGTGTGAGAAATGGTCCCTGTACTGAATTTATAAAGAGACCGAGGATGGAAAGATGGTGTAGTGAAGAAGAGATGCACTGTGATGCTGCCTTCAGTGACTCAAAAGCACGGGAACCTAGGGGCAGACGGTTAGGGCATGAATTGGCTGTGAAGTCCAGACTTAGATTGCACCAACCAATACATCAAGTGTAAACTCCTCAGGTGTTGGAACAGCTCTAACATGGAGTCACAGAGAAGCCGATCTGGAGTGCTCCGATCTATCTGCCATGCCAGTGACCATACCTTTTGGAGAGATAGATAGTCCCTTATGGCAAGAATCTCAGCTATATTCAGATTCCAAAGGGGCAGCCGTGTTAGCCTATTGTAGAAAGACAACAGAGTCCTGGGGCACTTTTAAAGACTAACAGATTTATTTATTGCATGAGTGGGATTTTCTCCCACGAAAGCTCATGCGATAAATAAATCTGTTAGTCTTTAAAAGTGCCCCAGGACTCTGTTGTCTAGCTATATTCAGGTTACTCCTAGTCTCAAAGGACCAGTCACTTACTCCGGATCAATTGTACCCTAGATCTCTCACCAGACACAACATTTATAGCCAATCCTGTAATAACTATAGAAAGATTTATCAAGTAGGAAGAGGAAAGCAGTTAAACTTAGATACACAAATGTGTTACATTCTTAAGTTTCAAAAAGTAATAGAAGTTTCTATAATAAGTAAGCGCTATGTCCTTTATGGCTAACTCATGCTAAATAGTTGGGGATCTCTTGTTTGTGCCTAGAAAACTTTGCTGCACAGAGTCCAAGCAAGAGCGAGTTAAACAGTTCCATATTCTTAGGGTTCTTTTTCTCTTCTGGCTGATGGGAGGAGTCCTCTGTGCGACTCATCTTCATGGGGAGGTGGCAGGAAACCAACAAAAAAGTCTGTTGTCCTCTTGTTGATGGTACATAGAGAAATAGCAGTTGAAATGCCCCACAATAGCCCATCTGGTATCAATGGGATTTTCCTTTTGGGAGGAGCATAATGGCTTTGGCTTAAGATCAGTCCTTCATGCTAGTTAACATCGGTCTCCTGTAGTGATTTACATGGTCACAACTTCCCGGATATTACCTTACAATATGGGATGCCAATGTGATAAGTGAGATCAGCAACTCACAACTGTGCAACAAATTCTGAACACTAAACGCATTTGTACAACTCTGAGACCTATTTCAGTGCCACTAACACACAGGCAAGCCAGGTGGAGTCCAGCTCGGTATTTGTAAGTGTTCCACGGAGACACGGGGACCTTGGCATGAACTGGTACCCGGTCTCCTAGCATCATGGGAGTGTTATGTCTTTGGCAACCCAGACCTGGAGAGCTGGGACCTCAGGATCCAATGTTCTCCTGCTTTGGGAGCTACTGCATTGGGCAAACGGAGCAGCAGCTGCTCTGGTCCGTAGCTGAGGTTGCCATCCAGAATGTGTTGGGGGGAGCCTTCTGGCAGAGTGGATGGTAGGTTGCTACAGTTTAGAGAATCACCAGGGGAAACAAGAAGGGAGAAAAATCCACTGGTGACATATAACTTTCAGGGAGCGTCTGATACCGGAGCCCGCTAGTGCCTGAATCACCCTGCGCAGTGGAGATGGAGTGTCTTATTAGATAAGAAGCTCTCCTAGTAAGTCGTTGCCAAGGCAGATTTCTTCCTTTCAGGATTTAATATTATTAGATTAGACGGCGTCTCGGGGCTGCTATTGAGCTGGTGTGAATGAAGCATATATTATCCACTTAAAAAAAAAAAAGAAAAGCTGTTGAGAAACTGGCCGAAAAGGGCAATTATTTGAAAGGTTATTGCCAGGTCTTTTGGTGTGTGGCTCATCACCCTTTGAAACCTGGGGGAGGCCGGGAATCGGTGGGAACGGGCGTTGGGCTGGGAACCCGTGAGGTCTCACTAATTAACCAGGGCGGGACGTGGTCAATATTGATGGGAGACTTCCCAGGGGCGTGTGGCTGCATGTTTTCCTCTGAACCAGTGACCCAAAGGGTGCTGTGCCGGGCCTGCGGGAGTTGCTGTTCTTTGACTGAGATATAAAAGTGTGCTCCTGACCACACATGGTCATACAGAGCTTTGGCCATTTGCCCTCCCAGCAGAGGTGCTGGCCCCCGTGTCTTGGCCAAATCCCATCTAAGGCAATTCCCTTCCTTTCCTTACCCTCCTCTCCTTTGGAATACAGAGATTAAAATCATCCTCTCTCCCGGGGGGCATTTGATTTCTTGCTCCTAATGTGTGTCCTGCTCCAAGCTGGAACCAGGGTGGTACATGCCCAGTTCAGGCTGGATGCCTACTAAGCAGGGATCTGGTAGTGAAGCAAAAATGTCCGTCTCCTAATGCAACGTAATCCGGGAAAATGAACTGTGCTGGGTGGGCTTAAAAAACCCAGCCACAATGGTGATTTGGGCCTGGGGCTAGGTGAGTCTGGTGCCGTTTACTTCTCGCACGGGGCAGTGCGGGCCTGCATACGGTCCTCTGGAGAAGATCACAGTGAGTCAGCCACAGAAGAGGTACAGAATCGGCAGGGCTACTTCTCAAGCCCTCAGGAGGCACTGGGCTCCTCCGGCCTCCTCCAAAGGTTCGTCTCAGCTGGGGATATTGGTGGAATGCGAGGGCCCCAAAAGATCCATCATAGTTGGGGGCCTGGGACCACTGGGTGGAACACTGCAGCTCTGGCATTTCCATGGCAGTTGGGAGGTGGAGGAGCTGTCAGTGGAACGTTGAGGTTCTGAAGGTTCCATGGCAGTTGGGAGGTGGAGGAGCTGTCAGTGGAATGTTGGGGTTCTGAAGGTTCCATGACAGTTGTCGGGGGGTTGGGATGGAGGAGCTGTCAGTGGAACGTTGGGGTTCTGAAGGTTCCATGGCAGTTGGTGGGGCGGTGGAGGAGCTGTCAGTGGAACTTTGAAGTTCTGAAGGTTCCAGGGCAGTTGGGAGGGTGGAGGAGCTGTCAGTGGAATGATGGGTTTCTGAAGGTTCCAGGGCAGTTGGGGGGGGGAGGAGCTGTCAGTGGAATGATGGGTTTCTGAAGGTTCCAGGGCAGTTGGGGGGTGGAGGAGCTGTCAGTGGAACGTTGGGGTTCTGAAGGTTCCATGGCAGTTGGTGGGGGGGTGGAGGAGCTGTCAGTGGAACGTTGGGGTTCTGAAGGCTCCAGGGCAGTTGGGGGGTGGAGGAGCTGTCAGTGGAATGATGGGTTTCTGAAGGTTCTAGGGCAGTTGGGGGGTGGAGGAGCTGTCAGTGGAACGTTGGGGTTCTGAAGGTTCCAGGGCAGTTGGGGGGTGGAGGAGCTGTCAGTGGAACGTTGGGTTCTGAAGGCTCCAGGGCAGTTGGGGGGTGGAGGAGCTGTCA
>ML685944.1:397018-409069 GCA_007922175.1 Pelusios castaneus | reverse complement strand
GGGGGGTGGAGGAGCTGTCAGTGGAACGTTGGGGTTCTGAAGGTTCCAGGGCAGTTGGGGGGTGGAGGTCTCAGGAAGAAGGTGGACAAGAAGCTCTTGAGCCACGCACTGCATCTGGAGACTTACTTTCCATTCCTAAGACGACTCAGCTTGGGGCCCCACCTGGCCCAGAAGAGGAAATGGTTAGTGAGGGGCAGAGGCTGGGATTCACCCCCAGTGTTTTGTCGGAAATCCCACATGTCCTCCTGAGAAGGTGTCTCACATACAGCGCTGCGGGACAGCCAGGGCACAGATGTCTACCCACAAATGGCTCTTGAACCCATTTTGCCAGCCACATCCTCAAGAGAGGCTCTCCCTACCACAGTGACACCTGCCTCTGCCCTTCCCTGGTCGGTCCTCTGCCTGTTTGGTGGGCTCATCTTTGGCTTGCCCTGGTAGATTTGAGGCTGATGGCTTCTGAGCTGGCGTTCAGGAACTGGGAGGTCCAGTGACACCTGCCTTGCACCTTGCAGACACCTTGCCACGGCAGATGGCCCTCGGTAGCTTTCCATTGTGCCTTATTAATATTCATGTTAAAATCAGACACAAAGGCCTACGTCGGGAACAAGGCGTAGGAGAAAGATGCCCCAGTGGTGAGGTTGCTACTTGGGTTCAATTCCCTATTTTGCCACAGACTTCCAGCATGACCCTGGGCAAGTCACTTCGCCTCCCCGTGCCACAGTTTCCCATCTGCACAACAGGGCACATAGCAGTGCCCCGCTTCCCAGGGAAGTTGTCAGGATAAACACAACAAAGGCTGTGAGCTGCTCAGATACTGTGGTGAGAGGGGCTGTGTAAGTACTGAAGATAGGTAGTCAGAGGTCACTATTAACACAGAATAAGAGCCCATCTGGATTGCTTTATTGTTCTGTGTTTGCACCGGATGCAGTGCTAAGACAAATAATAATAATAAGAAAACGGTGCAGTTGCAAACAAAACAGAATGTGGGAGAGGAAGGAAAAGATCAGATGTACCTGGTAAATTCTGGTATTTCTCATCGGATTATAGGCACTTGGATACTCTGCTGATGGACACCAATAGGAGTTCGCTAGCTAGATCCCTGCTCCTTAGAGGGATGTGATCAGAGTGCAGCCTGGATGGCATTCTTCATCCTAGGGCTACCCTGCCCCGCTGTCATGTGGCCCCTTGCGTCCCAGTGCTACTGTGATGACAGGCGAGGATGGAAATAACTCTGAGGGCTTCTGCATTCACACACAGCCCTGGGCCTTTCCGAGACAAGGTAATCGCTGATCAGAGGAGGCAGGAGTCCTGGAAAAGCACAAGGCTGCAGCTTTTTCCATGGGAAATGTGAGGAGGCAGGGAAACAAGTTCTTCTAATTAAGAAACCCTCACAGTTCAGAGATGCAAAAATAAATACAAGTGCACATAAATGGCAGATGCATGGATCCCATTGGCAGAGAGATGCCATAGGGCTAGATCCCAGGTCTCTGAGATCTAGCTTCCCAGGCCCCCCTCTCCTCTCCCAGGACCCCACATTCCTTGCTCTCTTAATTCCCACACACTTGGTCCCCTCAGCTCTCATACCCTTCATTCTCTGTCTCCTTCCTAAGCTTCTTGGGCCCCTCTTTCTGGGCTCTCTCTAATTGCTGAGGGAATCTTTTGTCTGCCCTTTTCCCCATAGCTGTTGCTCCTGACCCCTGTTTGTCTCCCATCTGTTTCTCTTTGCACCAGTTTCTCTACCCAGATGCTCCAAATCTCTCCTTGAATGTCCTCTCTCCTGCCCCTTGTTTCTGCTCCCAGTCCTCAGAGGCATCTCTGCAAAAACAAGGCAGCATGTGAGCATTGAAGGAAACAATTCCAGGGGAAGGAAACAGCTGATTAAAAACTGGGGTGTAGTAAGGCAGAAGGTACATGGAGGGGACCAGGTGAAATGCTAAAATGTAGGGCAGCATCCCCCAGCATGGGTGTCTACAGCAGATATTTCTCGTAGACTTATCTGCCTACCATGAAGATAAAGTTTGGCTCCAGGTTGAACCTGAGTAGTGGTGTGGTCCAGTAGGCAGGACAGGGATTCATTTCCTATATCTGCTGGTCCCTGCCCCATTCTTCTTTGTCTATTTAGATTCTTAGCTGTTTGGGGCAAGGGCTGTCTCTCACTCTGTGCATGTACGCTACCTACCGCAACGAGGCTGTGATCTCAGCTAGGACCTGCACCTGTGACGCTAGAGCTAATCTGAATGCATTCCAGGGTGTCCTTTGAGAAGAGAAGGTGGAGGCAACGAAAGCTTTGAATCAGATTTTATTTCTCTCTAGAATGAAAGTAAGTCAGCAGTACAAATATACTTTGGCATGAGAAACAGATTACCTTTGTCTGAGGGTGTGCAATTCTCTCTCCATGTCTAAAGATGAGAAAGATACTAAGAGAAAAAGTCCCAGGGTCATCAAAACCCTGTTACAAATTCCTTCCAAATGTGCCTTTACACTAGCTATTTATATATTTATAATAGATGTGATGAATATAGCTTCATCTGTAATAAATATCGCCTTGTATCTAACAGTATGTACAGATCAAGTATTAGAAACACATTTTTCGTTCAATAAAAGGTAAGACACGGGTTTGGCTCTCGCTTTGAAAACGGTGCTCTGCAAACAGTTCTGGTGCATCGCTTGTCACCAGGGGACCCAAATAAAGAAAGGTTATAAAATCTTCATTTGTGGACTTTTGGGGAGAATCCTCGGCTTAGTGCATGTTCCTGTGCCATCCCCTGGAGGCGCCAACTACTAAAGGATCCTGCTGTGGCCACGCGGCTGATGGTGTGATGCCTTTGGCTCACGGAACCAGAACACTGTGCTTTTGGTGCGCAAGGCCCCAAATCCAATCTCCACCGCAGCTCTGGTGTCCGTGCTCACGCAGCATGAAAAGAGGGAACATGGGAGTCTGCAGATTGGGAAGAAGGGGTCGGGGAAGGTGAGAGGGAAGAGAGATTTTGCTTTTCTT
Source organism: Pelusios castaneus (assembly GCA_007922175.1). Classification (NCBI taxonomy): domain Eukaryota; kingdom Metazoa; phylum Chordata; order Testudines; family Pelomedusidae; genus Pelusios; species Pelusios castaneus. The sequence continues at coordinate 406,071 of ML685944.1, read as the reverse complement.
TGTCCAACACTTGCCATGAAAATTAAACCAGACAGCTCTCCACGTGACACTGTGCAGAATGCACAAATGCTAGCGCTGAGGGATGGAGCCCTGGGCGCAAGTGAGTGTTGTCTTGCTTCATTGCCCATAGAGCTTCTTATCTGGACAGAACCTGCCTCCCCACCCCCGTCTCCTTCCTCCGGCTGCTTTTCAACTTATTTTGGTCAAAACCAGTCTATTTTTCTTTTTTTTTCTTAAAAAAGGGTGCTCAGAATGTTTCCCTTTCCCCTTCATAATTTGAGGTTTTGGCTGTGATCTTCCCCTTCCTGGGTGTGGGTGTGTTGGTATATGGAGAAAGGGCCAGGCAGGAGCTATCATTTATTACGCAAAAAGCTATTTTCCCCAGGAACTCAAGTGCAGCCGATCTAAACCCCAAGGGCAACAAGCCCCTCACTGGAAGGCCACCCTCAGCCACCCAGCCTGCGGCGTCCCTTGTGGATCCTTCACTAGGAGAGGATCAAGCTTTCCTATTCTAACTCAATCTCCTTGAGAGAGACTACACAGCATGCCCACAGAGAAGACGGCCGTCTCTGCCTCAGCATCATCAAATGCAAAGGAGAGGCACAGCGAGCTTTGGCTACAGTTATTAGACATAAGCCCTGCTGGATTCAAACACTCCTGGGCGGCTAGCCTCTGTCTTTATAACGAGTCCCGCCAAAGCCCTGGATATGAAACCGTCGTGATGCATCTCCGGTGGTGTGTCTACATTGCAATGTGAGCCCAGAGATAGGGGACCTGACTCAGCTGACCCATGTCAGAGTGGCTCCATTCCGTCTTAACCGTATGTGAAGAAGCTTCTAGCCTGTGCTCGATGTAGGGTTCTGATGTTCACACTGCAGCGTGCAGACCTGAGTCCAAGTAAACATCTTCCAGACTCCCTAGCACCCCCTCACGCCCCAAATGAGGTCACTCTAGCCCTAAGAACATGGTGCACTGTGGAAAATCTTCACTGCTCGCCCCGTGGGCTACCAGGAAGCAAAAGGCTGGTCAGTTGGCTCTTCATTGTGCTTGCAGATCAGTGTTCAGAAGAGAATGGGTTAACACTGACCCAAGGGGCTGGGGGGGGGGGGGCTTTCCTTTCGGTTGCAGATTGGTGGGATGCAGCGACTAAGGAAGTCGTCCCATGGAATTGTGGGATACTTCTGGATGACTCCTGGGACCTGAGTCAAGAGGGGCTGTGTCTACCTGCACAGCAAGAGGGCTTGGATCCTGGGTCCCGTCTCAACTAGAGCTCGAACCCTCTGGCCTGCAGGGTGTTGGGACCTTGGGCCCGAGCCCTGGGTTAGCACAACTGCAATGTAAACACAAAGGGGGTTAGCCAGGAGCCTGGGGTACATTGCAGTGTATGCATCAGGGCCAAGCCCATTGCTATAATGAGCTGAACCAAAACTTGGCTCCTAATGGCCCTGAGATCCGGGTCTGAACTTTGTGATTAAACCCTGAGCTTAGAATGGTCTGAACAGCCCCCCCCCCCCAGTCTAAATCCACCCTCAACTCTGGGGCATCTGTGGACATGGCAGCCCCCTCGCCTGTGGGGGGCCACAGCTGACTCAGGCCTGGGGAGATTGTGAGCCACCTTTCCTCCGCCCCTGAGGTGACACAGAGAGGCATGGAGGTCAACGGGTGCTCCGTGTGTGGAGGGCCAATGGAGGAGAGCCGGCACGGAGCTAGTCATTCAGATTTTTCACCTCTCTGTTTGACTTCCTTTGTAGCCTCGGGCACGCCACACCCTCTCACTGCCCCTCGTAGTTCCCTTCTGTCAAATGGGGGTAATGACCCCCCCACGCCAGCGTGGGGCTGGGGAGCTCAGCCCATCACTAGCTCGGAAGTGCTTTGAGATGCTCTGTCACTAGAAATGGGCAAAGAGAGAAAGAAAGAAGGGCAAGAAGGAAAAGCCGCTCACACTCGGGGCCCCCCTGTCTTTACTGCTGTCCCCTTAAGTTGCTGGCTCACTGGGAGGGGAGGGGTGAGGTGTCACTACAGCCCCTGCCTTGTATTGAGATGTGCAGGAGGGTGGCAAATCCGGGGCCATGCCGTGGGCTGTTCCTGGAACGGCCACAGCTGAGAATAAAGATCTCCCGGGTTGTGCCAAAGATCTGATCAAGAGCAGAACTCAGTGTCTGTTGCAGGAAGGACCAGATCTCGGGGCTGTGTTTGCAGCCAGCACTGTTTCTTCTCCCCCCACAGGCCCTGGGTTGCAGTTGCCCATTGCTCGACCCCCCAATCTGTGATTCAGACATCTTGTGTTACCACTGACACTCGAAGCAACTAAACTGAAGATGTGATCTAGGAACTGAATGTTTTATCCCCTCATTTTCTTGTGAAAAGGGAAAGGAAATCTCCCAAGGCCCACAAACAATTAGCAGAGCCCTGCCTGACCCCACTTACCCCCAGCAGTAGCTGCTTCTCTACCCCAGTTGTGTATCGAAAGGGGATGTACCGAAAAAGGCACCAGGGAGGGAGACATTCCACTCCCCAGCAAGGTAAGGATGGGGAGGAGGAAGGAGAACAATGTGGTAGCCTGACTTCCCCACCAATCACAAAGCCGCAGCACATCTTACCTGCAGATCCCTTCTTCAGATTTTATATGCAAGTGCAGCGTGATCATGAAAAGGAGCATAGCTGTGTAAAAACACCCCCTTCTGAGCCATCGGATTTGCTCCATAGGCCGTAGTTCAGAGACATATATGGCCACAGATTGATGTTTTAGTCCCTCCAGTCCAGCAGAACTAATGCTGCTACAGAGGAGGGGGGTGGGAATTTGTTCTCTTACCATCAGCCCAATGATGGACATTCCTACTGCAGTAGTTGCTGAGGGAGAAGGAAAGACCCAACTTGCCTTTCAGCTCCCTGGGCTTGGAAGGTCTCGTTGGGAAAAGTATCGCTGCAGTGGGCAAAGTGATGCTTTCAGACCGTCCCTTTTCAGAACGGAACCAAACTTCAGCGTCTTGGGAGGAAATTCCCCTCACCAACAGTGTCAGATCCTTTTGTGACTCAGACTCGGCAGGACGGATGGTTTCTGTAGCATGAATGGCTAGATACAGAAACGTGTCCATAACACCCATTCACAGTTCATTATTGCTGACGGAAGAGACTTAGACACCATCAGGGACAGAGCAAACACACCCTTTTCAGAACACAACAGGTTTATCTTAAATAATAAACAGGAAGGGTCAGTCGCTTTTAGTTCCCAGCCTGATCTTGCACTGTCTGAAAGTCCTCTAAGCTCTGCTGACATGGATGGATAGACTGGTTGGGGTAGGGATTGTTGACCCAAATGCAAGAGGAAGCATCGATTTCCTTAGGCTCTTTTGTAACTTTCAATCATCTCTTGGGTGTGATATTTATGAAGCCACAGACTTGCAGCCTGGTGAATAAGATACAATTAAAAATGACCTCTCCCGGCTCAGCTTTGAGTTCCATCCCAGTCCAGCCTGAATCAGAGAGCTGGCTACGTGACACCCAGGTTGATGCTGGCAGGATCATGTGCATAGGAATATAAAAAGCTTCTGCCTAAGACCCTCTTAGCCTGATTTGCTCTGTGATGCACACACGACTTTTAACCGGGGTGCTTTGCGCCACGGGATCCTTTTTTTTTTTTTTTTTTTTTTTAAACTGATGTTAGCAAATCATATTGAGGGGAAAGGAGCTAATGTCTGAGCGAGGAATGAGCAGATGGGCTGGAGCTATTAATGCTCTTAGATCTGAAAGTCAGAGGTGGGAACCATCAAGAAGTGGGAATACGTTGATATAATTTATCCGCAGACGAGGGTTGTGGGGAGGAGGGTGGCAGCGGGAAAAATAGCCATGCTGGTTGGTCTTCGGTCTCCCTCCATGGCATGAAAGTTATGACTCACTCTGATTTATCAATGTACCAATTAAGGCAGTGTTTGCATCACCACTGGCTTTGATCCACTGGTAAAAAACCCATAGCAGGGACCCCTCCCCATAGCAGGGACTGATGTCGGCAGACTTCCCCTCCCTTCCAGTTTGCAGCACAGCCCGGCTTCCCGCAGGATCTGAGACCTGCTCATGGCCCTACAGAAGGGTTATTCTGGGCATCATGTCACAACGACATTGCTCTTGTGACGCGGCAACGATACCGCCAAGCGCCAACGCCATGTCGTGAGGTTCAGAAGCCGATTTGGCCACGCACCCTGTGGGATAAACATACATAGCCACCTGGTGAGAGGCTAGGAAACCGGACATGAGTCTCTCAGTGAACCAGTGAAGATCTTGGGGATGAGGAGACAGAAACAGGAAGAATGCCCTGTCCAAGACCCTTGAGAATATAGCTTGAACTCTGCCTGCTTCCTTCGCTGGGAATATTTTTGTGTGTGGAGCTAACCATCCTCCCTGGAAGGTACAGAAGTGGGAGTGTGCCACAAACACACACACACACACACACAGATCCTCTTAACCTCCATCACGGCTGACAAGTTAGTCAAAAAGACGCATGTCATACCAGCGTGTCCAGCTCACGGTCAACACGGACGGAGCCAGGACAGGGTGGGGTGGGGTTAGACGTGCAGCGGCTGACATCCCCCTGTATTAATCAAGGGCATGGTGTGGCAGGGAGATGTGCTAAGAGAGCCTAGGTCCACCAGAGAGGTATAAATAGAGAGATGCAAACGTAGATGGGATCTGTCTGCACCAGAGCCGGTCAGGTGCTCACCCCTCTGTCGGCTGTTTAAAAAGCCATTAGTGGATTCGTTTCAAGTTTCATATTTCACGGAGTTGTTGCAAAATGATGCAAGCGAGTTTCCCACTGAACGGAGCAGTAGACACAGCTCACAGGAGTGTGAAGGTGCGTATACACAAACACACGTGGAGCTATACGTGTCCACAGACCCACGCACAAACACTTTGTCTGCATTGCATTTGTGCATCCGACATACTCGCAGTCTGTCTGGCTGTCCCTTTTGATATCTGTCCCTCTGTGGAATCTGAATAAACTGTGGGGGTTTTGCTGGTCTCAGTAAGTTTCCTCTCGATATTAAAAAGAAGGACCCTTGGTGGTGTGTATGTTGGGGAGGCTGTGGCAAGGGGGGTTTACACAGAACTGCGGCGCTTCACGAGTCCTTGGAAGGCCGAGAGGCTGTGGAGTCCTGTGGAGACGGAGCTGATGGCCGAGCGCTGAGTGTTGCAGAAGCATCTGTTGGATGGTGTCTCGGGGAAGCGGGTAGGCGAGGAGTAGCTCTGCCCCACGCACGTGTCGGAGGTGGACAAGTCCCTGGGGATGATCATAGGGATGGAGTACTGCAGCTTCTCTCGGCTCTTATACCATAGGCATGAGCACATGGATTGGAAGTGGAGCACCTCGGCGTAGACGTTCCGGAACCCACCCCCTCCACCGCCGCCCCCGCCGCCGCTCCCTCCCCCCGCGGTGGTGGATGAGGTGGTGTCCGTAGTGTGCACACTGCTGGCCTGCCCATTGCGGGTGAGCAGCGCGCGGTGCTCGGCGTCCCTCTTCTCGTCCTCGGCGTTCATGGTCATGAAACGCAGCACCACCAGGTTGAGGAAGGCTCCGATGACAGTCAGCCCCGTTAGGATGTAGACGAAGCTGAAGGCCACGTACTGGGGCTTGGTCTGCAGGGCCTCGTCCTTCTGGAGCGCCACGTAGTCCCCGAAGCCTATGGTGGTGAGGGTGATGAAACAGTAGTAGTAGGCATGGAAGAAGCTCCAGTGCTCATAGTAGGAGAATGCTGCGGCCCCAATGCATAGCGTGCTGATGCAGGAGAAGAACCCAATGATGACCATGTTGGCCATGGACACCTCCGCCCGTCTCATGCCAAGGCACTTCTTGATGCGGTGCAGAAGGTATTTGACAAAGGTGTTGATCCTCTCGCCCAGGCTCTGGAACATGACGAGGGTGAGCGGGATCCCCAGCAGGGCATAGAACATGCAGAAGACTTTCCCTCCATCAGTGCTTGGGGCAGCATGGCCATATCCTACGGAGCATAAATACAAAGTGCAATGGCTGGTTAGTACACTCCAAATACTACTCTCTTCCCATTTTCCCCTTCATTGGCTACTGTTCAGGGGTGCCCAGACTTGGCCATACCAATGGGCACCCCTAAATGCATCGGAGCAAACCACCAATGGAAGCAATGGATTTCCTGTCTCTTCGTAGTACGACTCGTTGCCTTACCGGAAGATGCAATAGTCAAACACAAGTTATTGGCTTTGGGCTCAATGAAGATGTAACTCTGAAATTCTCTGACTTGTGCTGTTTAGGAACTTAGGCTACATGATCTAACAATTCCTCCTGGGCTTAAAATCTGTGACTCTATGAGTCCTTTCTGCAGGATTTTATTATTATTTATTTTTCTTACGGTAATTCCTAGAGGCCCCAACCAAGATAAGGACACTGCACAGATCCAGAGAAAGAGGCTGTCCCTCTCCCAGAGAGCTTATAATCGACATAGACACGGCGAAGTGTGGGAGAAAGGACAAATGCACAGCGCCCAGGCCATCTGCTGCTACAGCCCCTGCCGCTTCCCTAAGGGATGATTAGAAATTGCTTGTTGACTGAGTCCAATGGCAATAAAAACCCTGCAGCGGATCAACTTTGTCTTCATCCTGCCGCTACAAGGAATAATTACAGATGGTTTTACAGACTAAGAGGATAGCATGACCTCGAAAAGGAAAAATGGGAAAGAAAAGAAAGAACGTAGAAAACCCGCACATGATCATGAAGAGGAGCAGAAGACCTTGGTTCTGAGAGATTCATTGGCCTCTAGGGACTGCACTGCAGCGCCGGCTTGGAGGAGGAGGCTGGCTTGTAATCAGTTGCCCTGATCGGACCTCACCAGCCAGGTCACCTTAGAAGATAGCCTTGAGGAATCACATTAACTAACTTTTGACACAACAAATCTGCACCTTGCTGGGGGTTAGACTAGATGACACTTCTGGTCGCTCCCAACCCTGTGGACCTATGATTCTCACAAGGTGTGAAGCACTGGTGCAGTTGAAGTCAAAGGCAGAAATCCCGCTGACATTTCTGTAGCCGGGAGTTCACCCACACGACTGGTGCTCAGTGGGGACGGATGCTGGGGCACTTCGCATCATACCAATGGGTGATGGTCAGGGTAATGCCATGGTCCTCACAGGCTTTCCCCAGGACCAGCTGACAGAGTGTTAAATATCATGGTGCCTGTCTACACTGAAAGAGGTGCTGGACTCTTTACTTCCATAGGTGATACGGCAAGCCCAGAGACGCTAGGAGCCTTAAAGCCCTGGTGAATTAAGCACTGTATTTAACACCTTAGGTAATGGGAATGTTGAGGACCTCAATATCCAGTGAAGACAAGCTCCTGGAAGAGTTTGGATCCAGATTTGGGTCTGAACGAGGCATTTTGCCCCTTAACGAAAGTGAACCAACCCCCGGATCGAACTGTTCCTCTAGATTCTGGAGAAGGACCCATCCAGATCTAAACAGGTTGGTGAAGTACAGCTAGGAGCTAGTGAGGAACAATCACACGTCAGAGTCTCACTGAAATGTAACACAGCGAGGCAGCCAGTGAACACCGACAAAAAATACAAGTTCCAAAGGGGTGGCCGTGTTAGTCTATTGTAGAAAGACAACAGAGTCCTGTGGCACTTTTAAAGACTAACAGATTTATTTATCACATGAGCTTTCGAGGGAGAAAATCCTACTTCGTCAGATGCTTTGAAGATGGGAAAGTTACAGAATGGGAGGAAATTAAATGCAGGGGAGTGTATGACATAGGATCAGGTCAGGCTGTAACAGCAAATCAAAATAGATGTTAGGATTCAAACACTGGGGAACAGCACATAGAGGAAGGTGAGGTCAAATCACCTGTTGTAATGAGAGAAAAATCCATAGTCCCTGTTTAACCCCAAGACAACTGAGTCAAATTTGCATATAAGTTTGAGTTCTGCAGTTTCTCTTTGAAGCTGTGATTTGTTATTCATCTGTGTCAACACAGCTATTAACAAGTCGTCAAGGGAGTAAGCAGGGAGATTGAAGTGTTCCCCTACAGGTTTTGCAGTGTTGCAATTTCAGATGTCAGATTTGTGTCCATTGATTCTTTGGCGCAGAGACTGTCCTGTCTGTCCAATATATAAGGCAGAGGGGCATTTCCGGCACATGATGGCATAAATCACATTGGTGGATGAGCAGGTGAACGAGCCCTTGATGGAGTAGGTGGCTTGATTTAGTCCTGTGATGGTGTCTTTAGTGTAGATATGAGGGCAAAGTTGGCAGCGTGGTCTGTTGCAGGGATACGTTCCTGCTTTAGTGTTTCTGTTGTGTGATCTGTAGTTGCAAGGGCTTATATGCAAATGCTAGAGGCCTGAATAATATGTTGGTGAACTGGAACGGCTGGCTCTAAATGAGGATATTGCTAACAAATCAATGGGAAGCAGTGAAAGCAGGGTACAAAATATATTGGAACGACAGAGTAGGTTGTGCTGCTGGGGACGTGGCTCTATACGTGAAAGAAAGCATGGCATCAAATACAGTAAAAATCAGAACTGAATCAAACTATGCCATAGGATCATTTTGGGTAGAAATTCCACACTTGTTCAATTAGTGTGTAGTCGGAATATGCACCTAACTAGGATGAGGACAGTGATGGGGAAGTGTTCAGCGAGATCCGAAAACATCATTCAGTCTGTAGCAGCAGTCAAAAAAGGTAACTGAATGTTAGGAAGCATTAGCAAAGAGATAGGTAATAAGACAGAAAGTGCCTTAAAGCCACTCTGTAAATCCCTGGGACGCCCACAATTTGCATACTGTGTGCAATTCTCTCAAAAGAGAGTGGCTGCGTCTACACTTGTAAATTAAGTCAAGCTTAAGTCGACTTAATTTACCCTGCATCTACACTACAGTTTCCTTAAGTTGACTTAAGCAACTTGCTTAAGTCGACTTAAGGAAAATAAAGTCGACTTAATGAAAATTAAGTCGACTTTATTAAACCTCCTTTTAATTCGACTTAAGGCTTAAGTCGACTCCCTAGAGTTGATTTAAGACAGTGTAGACGTGGGGT
>ML685944.1:342507-396918 GCA_007922175.1 Pelusios castaneus | reverse complement strand
GGGGTAGCCCTAAGTCGACTTAGGGCTACCCCAGGACTGCACCAATGCCCTCCCTGCCAGGAGGGGGGCACAGAGGGAGCCTGGCATGCCTGCCCACCCTGCCCCTATGCCCTGCCAGGGTCCCTTTACCCCTTTGCCCCATTGTACCTATGTACAATGGTGCAAAGGCTGAGCCCCCTGGCACTGGGCAACGGGTGCCCCTGTGGACCTACCCTAGGTCCCCCTAGCCCCTAGAAGTCGATCTAGGCATCCAGTGTGGACCTCTAGGTCGACTTTGTAAGTTCCCCCCAAAGTCGACTTAAAATTTAAGTGTAGACTCACTAAGTTGACTTAGCTAAAGTCGTCTTAAATTTCCAAGTGTAGACATAGCCATATAGTACAACTGGAAATGACATAGAAAAGGGTAAAAATGACTAAGGGTGTGGAAAAGCTTCCATATGAGAAGAGATTGGGACTCTTTCTGTTAGACGAGAGATAATTAAGGCAGCGTCAGTCACTGGATGGCTGTAGTCCTGGGTAGTGCATGGCTGGGCCTGTGTTCTGAGACCGTGTGGCAAGCCACAGGATACCAGATAATCCCACCTGGTTTGTCTAGTCTGAAGCTTCGAATCTCTGCTGATGGCTTGGGGTGTCGTTCCAATGGCTTCGCCAGATCTATGCAGAGACACCCCTACCCTGCGCTGAGGATCTGGCCATCGAATCAAAATGAATGTAGACAGTCCGTCTTGCATCAATTTTTCTCTTGAAAACTTTGTATTTATTGTGAGGTGCTGGGAATCTCAGACAGGGCCCTGATAACTGGATCAAAAGGTCATCCCGTTTCTTTAGCTTCCATAAATACCTCAGGGTGGAAATCTTTTGTATCCCCTACCATCAAAACAGATGCCCTCCCTGGCAGTGGTACAGGAGAGGATAGGAGGGACTCATTTTCTCTTCTCTCCCACTGGTGGAAGTGCACCAGACTCATGGAAGGCAATGATCCTCCATTGCTCTCTGGGCCAGATCGAGAGATCACCCACCGAATGAGTTGTGTGGGAAACTCAGCACCTCTCTAGATCAAGACTATAAACCGTCAGGGATGGGGGCATGCAGCAGACCCACCAGTTTTGTGGAACATCTAAAGTTGCATCATTGCAGAAGACTGAATTTCGTGAAGTATTTCCCCCCCATATCCGGGGGCCCAAGGATTCGAGGGGGCAGAGCCAAAGCAAGGGCCGGCTTGCAGCTGGGCTTGATTTTTATAACCCATTGCACCAGAGTTTGGGTGGGAGGTTCTTGACTCAAACCCGGCTCTAGCCTACTGGGCAAATGTTGTTTGTGAGGGAAAATGAATGAAGCAGCTGCTTTTCCTGTGCGTTGTGAACCTTCCTGCCTGAAAGTCCTTCGCACCACGGCTCTCGGAGGAGCACGGCAAGAGTCCTGTGGCACTCTGGAACACAGGCCAAACTCAGAGCTGCTGTAAGCAGATGCCACTCGAATTAGATGGACAGTGGCGTCTGCCCCAGCCTTGAATGGCTTCTCCCGCCAGTTTCCCTAGAACCCAAAGGAACTGAAGTCTCAAAAGTTTCAAGCTGTACTGTAATTCCAGATCCCACCATTGTCTACTGGGCCACAGATTCTTTGCCACTGAGGCAAGAGAGGACCAGGTGAATATCTAGTCTGATCTCCTGCCCAGCACAGGACGTTAAATTTCACCCGAGCACCCCTGTGTCGAGCCCGACAGATAGTGTTTGGCTAAAGCATCTTCCAGAAAAGCAGCCCACCCGGACCTGCAGACGGCAAGAGATGAGATCCTACCACTCTCCTGGGTAGCTTGTTCCCATGGCTAATTCCTGTCCCTGTTACGGGTTTGGGCCTTCTCTCTGGTTGGAATGTCTTGTTGTAACTTGCAGCATTGGTTCTGTCATCTCCCCTAGGCTAAAGAGCCTTTTTGGGTCCAGTATTTTCTTCTCCCAAAGGCCCCGATACAAGATGTTCGAGTCACTCCTCAACCTCTGCGGTCAGCTAACCAGACTGAGCTCCTGGCGTCTCTTGCTGTAGGACACACGTCCTCTAATCCCAACTGACGCTAAAGAAGGCACAGCGAGGGTGCAGAACACCATCCGCTGCCTGTGCACCCTGCTCCCTGCACCCTTCGGTGGAGTGCTGGGGCCTCCTTGGGGTGCAGCTGGCCAGAGGAGGGTGGCCACACCCCTAGTCCATCCTTAGAGTGGCCAGTGGTACCTGGGGATCCCCAGCAGAGGCTTGTGGGCCAGGCTTGGCAGAGACAGCAAAGCCAACTGTCTGGAAGCCCAGAACACGCCCCCCTCCCCACTCCCCCTTTCCGGCTGCCAGCTCCGGATGCATCAATCACAGCTGGGCGAGGAAGGGAGGCAGTGCCCGCCTCCCCCTCCCATAGGCAGCTTGTCCTCATCAGCCCCTTGGCTGCAGGGAGCTCAGTGGGTTAGTGCTCAGCCGCAAAGACTCAGAGAACATGTGAGAGACGGCTGGAAAAATCCAGTCAAGCCTTGCACGTCACCCCATCCGCTCGCTGCTGCTTCTGAGAGCACTCACCGATCCTCTGGGATCCGGCTCAGTGGAGGTCATGCCCCACTTTGCAAAATGGCTGGCCTGCACCCTAGCGAGGACGGCGCTAGTGAAAACGCTGGTGGATTCTCTGCCATCGTCCCCAGGTCCACCCTGCACCCGCCACCTTCTGCCCCTTCCATTAGCTGAAGATGCTGGTTAAAGCTGCTTAGTAAATGATTCATTTTTCGGTGTGAATTTTGTTTGTTTGTCCAAACTTGGGGAGGGGAAGGGGGAGGAGTTAAAACCAGCTACCCTCCATGACAATTTGGGAGTTTTTTTGTTTTTGACAGTTTCACAATTATTCAATGAAACCAACATTTTCCCCCCTTTGGTCAAAATTGCCACTGCCCAAAAGCAATTGTCCATCAGCAAACTCTTTCCATGGGGGATTTTCCAGCTGTGTTACCCTCAGTCTAGTTAGGATCAAAGGTTCCCTGTTCTTTTTCTCCAGTCTCTCCACTAACTGACTGGATTCCCTTCACATTTCACCAGCGGGTCTTCGCCCAAGACTGGCCGCTCCTGGAAAGCGAGTGACTGACGAGGCGAAGCAAAGCGCTTGGCGGGGCCGGGGAGGTGTTGCTGGCAGTAAGGCAGGGCCTAGAACATGGGGACAAAGCCATGTCTTGAATCCGACTCAGGCCAGAGAGGTGTACAGGAGCCCAATGAATTCTTCCCTGCCCTGCAGATGTTAACAGCCCTTCCACGTGCGCCCCCATCACTCTAACGCTGGGAGCCATCTGTACCACAGCACCAGAGGTCACACAGGGATCCACGCCCGTTTGGATCTGCCAGGGGAACAACGCCAGCGACGATTAAGCGCTGAGAAAACTGAACATTATGGATCACAGCTGGGATCTGACCCAGCCACCCCACAGTGCTTACCCTCCAGAAAACCACTGCTACAACAGGTGGCGAGCACAGCCTGTCATTTCATAACTCCCCCAGCAAGCTTGGCGAAGCGGGTCGTCGGAAATAAAACAGCTTGAAACTTATCTACAAAGTGAATCTCTCCAGCCCTGGGGCCCTTCTCCTGCTACCACTTGTTGCCCTGTCCTCTCACCCTCTCCTTGCCTTTCTGCACCCGCCAGCTGATTTGGGTCTCGATGCTGCTTGGAAAAGGTCCTGGATCAAACTGTCCCTTTTGCCCCCTTCCCAGCCCACCAGTATTTAGACTATGTTTATGCAGCACCTAGCACAGTGGGGCTCAAGCCAAACTTCTGGGTGCTAGTGTGATACACGCAGCCTGAGCCACGGAAGCTGATGGAAAATTGCCGTGGACTCCGGTGCCCTAGAGTCGGCCAGTTCTGAACCCCACCAGCTCCCGGGAAAGACCAATCTGGGCCTGGTTTGCCTCTTTCTCTGTAGTGGAACATCCAACCTGGGGAAAACTCAGAGCCAAATGGTGTATCTCTGCTGACATTTGCAGCCCTGCTTCCCTTTCCCATCACTCGTTTCAATCTGGAGAGGTGCCACGGCCAGCAGATTCTGCTTCGATAACATTTTGCATGGTACGACTCCTGCCACGATGAACCATTCCTCCCTTGTGCTGTGCCAATGATGTGCATGGATACGTTTTTGTCTGTGATTCTGGAGGGGGGGGGGACGCCACCACAGGCATTTTGGGAGGGACTGGGCCCGGCTGCGGTGTCGGGGGAAGCAGAGATGTTTGCTGAAGTGTGTCGGCTCGGCAAAGAGGAAGGAGTTGGGGGTCGGGAAGGGAGGAAGAGGCGTTAGCTAAGGTACAGGTTGGTCAAGGCCTAGAGGAGGCACTGAAGAGCGAGGCTCAGGTTTTAGTGACCAAATCAGTGGGGAGAAAAGGAGTTGGCAGGAGGAGGCAGAGACTGTTGGTAGATAAATGTGGGGGGCAGGAGGTTTTGAGGAGGAAAAAGGAGGGATCCAGTCTTTGTCTGTTGAGTTGGAGGGACACTTCAGAGAAGAAACTATGCTGGCTTAATCATGAGCATAGCTCCTCTCCAAACAGTTGACCTGGGTTTGATTGTCACCTGACACATCAGTGGGTCAGCTGGCTTGAGGGACGGGGGTCTAAGCGTATGACTCTTGCTTTGGGTTTGAAGAGTGCTGGGTTCGAACCTTGGCTGACCAATTGCCAAGGGTTCAGAGAAGAGCCAGCAGAATCATTAAAGGGTTGGAGAACCTGCTGTATAGCATCTTCAAGGAGCTCCATCCATTTAGCTCAACAAAGGGAAGATTAAGAGGTGACTGGGTCTCAGTCACTAGGTGAGGAACAAATATTTGAGAAGGGCTCCTCAACCCAGCAAAGGTCTAACCAGATACAGTGGCCGGAAGTGGCAGCTAGACAAAACCAGATGGGGTTAGTTTGTAACAGTGAAGGAACAATTTATCTTTATAGCAGAGGGTTACAAAGGACCATAAGGGCCATCTTGTTGAACCCCCACCAAGATGCAGGATTTGTTGGGTCTAAACCATCCAAGAAAACCTCCCATCATGTCCAGACTAACCAGTAGAGTAGGTAGTGTCATCCAGTGGTTAGGGCCTAGAGACCTGGGCCCTTTTCCTGGCTCTTTCACAGACCAGCTATGTGGCTTTGGGCCAGTCCCCAAAATGACGGACATTGAACTCATCTTTCTTCTCCAACACCTCAGCCAATTCTTTCTCCCAGCCGGCGGGGGGAAGGGTCTCTCCCCTGAGCGCTACAGGCTCTGCAGCGGGCAGGCAATTCCAGCGCACGAGTTTCCTGCGTGAGCTGTTAGTGGAGAATGCAGGCTGGCTTGCTTCCTGCTGCTTTATTTATAGTGCTGGGTTACTCAATTATTAAATACTGCCACAAATACGTTTGGAATCAAAGATTAAGTTGCATTCACCTACGTGTGAGAAACATTTGGCCATGGCATCGTTAGTCGCAAAGAAGGCCTTTGAAATAATTTAGCATCCTCTTTTTTTTTTTTGAAACTGCAATCTGCACATGTAACTCCCTTCTCCAGTCTATCCAGCTTCTCCAACCCGTTGTGCTTTTTTATTTAACCCCGAAAGAGCTGAACTCTCTCTCTCTCAGGCACTGTAGAACAAATGGAAAGAAACTTTAGATCATCCTGGCTGTCCAACTTGGCCAACGCTCTGCACATGTGACAGGTCTTTGAAACAGTTAGATAGCCAGACCAAACAAGGGGAAATCCCCATTTGACCGATGGGGAAACTGAGGCAGAGAGTGACGAAGGCATCTAACTATCATGCTGACTCTAGGCATAAGTGACTTGGCTAAGATTGTACGGGGAGTGGGTGAAAGGGCCATAAAACCAACCTGCCCTGGAGAAACTTGGAAAAGAGGCCAGGACCTCATGGATTCCCAGTAAGAATCTTAGGGTCCCGGGTACCTGAAGTTCTCTGTCTTACCAAGGTCACGGACAGAGCCACAGAGTTCAAGGCCAGAAGAGAACAGTAGATCCGACATCCTGTGGAACACACTCCATGACCGCAGGTCGTACACACGCAGATCTAGCCCAGGTAAGCAGCACCCATCCGATGTTACTGTCCCGTGCGTGTCTCTGTCATTCCCTAATGGGCTGGCGCCCACATGCCCTAGCCCCCAGTGACCCAGCTAGCCATGATCAGCACCAGTGTGGCATCCTGAGCAGACAGGCCAAAGATAGGAGGGGCCCTGGCGAAATGGAGGGGCATTTCTAGGCTGGCCAGAGCCCTGGGGAACGGGGCAACTGACCTGTCCCTTCTTCAGGTGCTGTGATGTGCGTCCTTCTCTCTTTGCTGGGGCTTTGTGCTGAAGGCCAGGGATGGCAAGAGAGGCGAAGGCATGGTGGCATCTGGCTGCCTCTCGCCAGCATACTCTAGGGGCACACCCTCCTGTCCACGGCAGCCAACTCCCAGGCAGAAATCCAAGGGCACCCTTCTTCCAGCCACCCCGCGCTCCCAGGAGCAGCTCAGCTTGGCCTTGGGGTCACTTTCTCTCCTCCCTTAATCCTTCTCGCGCTAACGCGATTAGAGGTGGGCCACAGGTGAGAGTTTCTTGGTCCTGAGACCAGAAGGCAGTGGCCGGCTGCTTTGCCTTGGGGGCTGGCAGATCTCTGGGGCTGTTAGGACAGATCGTTTCCCAGGTTGTAGAACATCACTGAATTTCCAGCCCATCTTCGGGGAGGCTATGGGGGCTGCACCCGTCTGGGGCCATGAGAACAACCCCTGGACAAGGAGGCCCTCAAGGCACCACTTGCCCCGGCCGTTCCAGTCACCCCCCTGCCCAGGGTCAGTTTTCTGGCTGGTGCCCACTTTGCCCCCCCCCCATTGCTCTGCCAGCCCTGCTCTTGGTCTCCTGGCAGCCTGAGGTTTACAGCTGCTTTGCTAAGGCCCCTTGAGAAACACGTGGCTCAGCAGATGCAGCCTTTGAAAACCCAATGGAGTCGGCAGCTGCTCCCTTCCCTAATCCCTGGCCACGAATCATCCAGCCACAGAGGCCAGGACCCAGTGGCCAACCAGCGGGCGACAGATGCAAGGCCAGGAGGTGCAACCCACTCATCTTTTCGCCCAGTGACTCCCTGCCTCTACCACGGGACTTCCACAAATACGTATCCACGCATGGGCTGCTTGAGGGGCAGAATCAGATTCTTGCTGCCCCGTCCCTTCCTCCCCCCAAGACTCAGTCTGCCTTGATTTAAATGAGACGCATTTGACTTTTTACTGGCTGCTGAGAATTGACACTGAGGAGGTCAGAGCCACGCCCCCTCCAGGTGCTCTGCAGGTAGCCAGAGTGGGGGGACCAGTGTATAAGAGGTCACATCTCCCATCTGAGCTGTCTATCTTAGGTGCTTGGATGGCCTCCATCGCCAGACTCCCCCCCAGTAAACCTGGACAGGTGGGGCACTGAGGCACAGAGAGGCTAAGTGACTTTCCCGTGGTCACCTTGGAAGTTGGTTGCAGAGCAGCAAATTGACCCCTAGTCAGCACGCTAACCACTAGGCGTTCCTCCCTCCATGGACAGACCTGGCAGAAAATGCTGGTCTCCCTGCTTTGCAAATCCCAACCCCTCAATGGATAGGTCTGGGCTGGATTGTAAACCTGGGCAGGCCTGCTGGGCCCCGTCCAAGCCCATGTTTGAGCAGCCACACCAGCCCGGGGCTTCCCTCTATGCTAATGTGCCCCAGATCGCTAATCACGTTGGAAAGGCGTAGTTAGCCACGGTGCCACGAAGCTGACTCACTAGTGCTCACGCGTTGCTTGCGCTGTAGGTTCGCAATCACAGGGGTTGGAGCTGGTAAAGCGCAGACAATGGCCTGCGAGCAGAAGCATTATCACTCCTCCTGTACAGATGGGGAAACTGAGGCACAGAGGCTCACTGGTAGTTAGGCCATTGAACTCACAGGGAAAAGCAGCCCATGACTGCTAGCTCTGTGGCTGAGTGCTAACCCCCTGCCGCTTCGCCTTGCAGGGAGGCCAGGGAGATCCAGCTGAGTCCAGAATCCACCCAGCTCTCTCCGGGCGGCAAGAGGAGGCCAGCCCCTAGGTCCGAATATTCCACTCTCCTCGGTACCTTGCAGCACTGATGGGGATGGAACGCGGCTGCTACTGGAATGCACCGAGCCCCCAGCTGGGATCGCTGGTGTTTAATCTGCAGCCAAGGGCCTGTTTTCCTTCCCAAACTCTTAAGCCTCCTAGGAGCCTCTGCTCATACTCCTGAGTGCTGGAGCCTCATAAATTGTGGGTCCGCGGCCATCAGGAGGTGCTTGGAAGGAGCAGCTCCCCTTCCATCGAGCTACTCCTTACAGATGTGGAGTCCAAATGAACCCCTCCAGCAGACTCCCCCGGATGCCTGCGTGCCCAGCTAATTTATGGGAAAGAGGCACGGGGGGGGGGGGCCTGAGAGTGTGAAACTATTACTGCTGAGCTCTGCCGAGCTGTTAAAGGGCCAGTGCCGCTCTGTGCTGGGGCTAACCGGAGCTATCAGCAGTTCCTAGTCATGGGAAACGTCTGCAGGGCAGCGGCCTGGAACCGTTCCCCCCAAGGACTAGCTGCTGGCTGTCAATGGGGCATCTCCCATTCCATTTAGGGGCCTCTTCTGTCACTAACAGGATGCTGCAAACAGGGCGGAGTGGAACCTCCCAAGACACCTGTGGAGTAACAAGCATTGCAGGGCAGGTGGGTAAACTGAGTCACCGAGCAGTTAAGGCCAAAAGTGACTTGAACGAAGAGGCACTTTTCCCACAGGAAAGCAATCAACTCCCTCCCGAGGCATGGAGCAGGTTCTCCGTCACCTGGAGGCTTTCAATCAAGGCCGGGTAAAAGAGACACTGGCTCAATGAGCCGTTCTGCGCTGGGTGCAGGAATCACTTGGGCGAAGTCCCTGGCCTGTGTTACAAGGACATACTGGTTCCTTTGGGGCTTAATGTCAAGGAACGGATTTAGTCACCGACGTAAGATTGTTCAAGCATCAGACAGTGCCTAGTCCAGCCTCTCGTTTGAAACATCTGGCCAAGAGTGCCCAGAAAGTCACCGTATAGGATGGAACTCGGGGGTCCAGGGCTTTCTCCGAGACACCCAAAGCCCGGGATGGAAAGTGGGGTCCTTGTTTCCCAGCAGATCGGGGAGGTGACCAATGCCTGGTGGTTCAAAGAGCAGACCTGGCCCGTTCTCCCCAGAGTTCAGTTCCCTGCTGTTTATGCACAGTCCATAGCAGCTGTGGCACAACGCGGCGTTGGCATAAGCAGATAGGAAACTTGCCAAACTCGAGAGCCATTTGGTACAAGTCAGGGAGGCGCCTTCCTGGCCCAGTGCCTGGAACGCTAGCATCCAAACAAAGAGAGGGAAAGGGACAGACCAATGCGGTAAGGAAAGGCTGTTACGTAAGTTAAGTTGTCATGGGATAAAAGGGAAGGTCCTTTCATGGATTGAGAACTGGTTAAAAGACAGGGAACAAAGGGTAGGAGTAAATGGTAAATTCTCAGATTGGAAAAGGGTAGCTAGTGGTGTTCCCCAAGGGTCGGTCCTAGGACCAGTCCTATTCAATTTATTCATAAATGATCTGGAGAAAGGGGTAAACAGTGAGGTAGCTAAGTTTGCAGACGATACTAAACTACTCAAGATAGTCAAGACCAAAGCAGATTGTGAAGAACTTCAAAAAGATCTCACAAAACTAAGTGATTGGGCATCCAAATGGCAAATGAAATTTAATGTGGATAAGTGTAAAGTAATGCACATTGGAAAAAATAACCCCAACTATACCTATAATATGATGGGGGCTAATTTGGCTACAACGAGTCAAGAAAAAGATCTTGGAGTCATTGTGGATAGTTCTCTGAAGATGTCCGTACAGTGTGCGGAGGCGGTCAAAAAAGCAAACAGGATGTTAGGGATCATTAAAAAGGGGATAGAAAACAAGACTGCAAATGTATTATTGCCCTTATATAAATCCATGGTACGCCCACATCTCGAATACTGTGTACAGATGTGGTCTCCTCATCTCAAAAAAGATATTCTAGCACTAGAAAAGGTTCAGAAAAGGGCAACTAAAATGATTAGGGGTTTGGAGAGTGCCTCGTATGAGGAACGATTGAAAAGGCTGGGCCTCTTCAGCTTGGAAAAGAGGAGACTGAGGGGGGACATGATAGAAGTATATAAAATTATGACTGATGTGGAAAAAGTGGACAAGGAAAAGTTGTTTAAATACTCCCATAATACAAGAACCAGGGGTCACCAAATGAAACTGATAGGTAGCAGGTTCAAAACAAATAAAAGGAAGTTCTTCTTCACACAACGCACAGTCAACTTGTGGAACTCCTTACCTGAGGAGGTTGTGAAGGCTGGGACTATAACAATATTTAAAAGGGAACTGGATAAGTTCATGGTGGCTAAGTCCATAAATGGCTATTAGCCAGAAAGGGGTTAAGAATGGTGTCCCTAGCCTCTGTTTATCAGAGGATGGAGACGGATGGCAGGAGAGTGATCACTTGATCATTGCCTGTTAGGTTCACTCCCTCTCGGGCACCTGGCACTGGCCACTGTCAGTAGACAGATACTGGGCTAGATGGACCTCTGGTCTGACCCAGTACGGCCTTTCTTATGTTCTTATGTTCTAACTGGTGGCCTGGGGTCGGCTGATGTGCAAAGTTTTGTAGCTTGGGGAATCATCCGCTAACTACTTCTGGTTACTTGGGGAAGTAATCGCATGCGGTGTTGTGAGGTTCACCTGGAGTTGCATCTGTCAGCTAAGAGCAGCTATAGGACAATTTCACACAATGCAAACCTCTTCCACATCACGGTCTCCATCCTACACTGTTATGGGCTCTTGGCTCTCGTGAACGTATGCCACGCCGAACAGAGCACTCAGGCCACCGACTGTACAATTTACCAGCAGCGTGGACTTTATATGATAGCTGGCCTGGAGTGGAGGGACGGGGTGGAACACCAGGCAGAAACCGACAGCCTAAACGCCGAGGTACCGGATTGGAACAAATCCCTGCTCCTGGGTGTGTGAACAGTGGCCGGCTGTGGAGCCCCCAGGCACAGTCTGTCTGCCTGTCCCCAGCTGGCCAGGACACACTGTCCTCTCCTGTGCATGGTGCTCCTCTGGGCAGCGAGAGGGGAGCCGAAAGCTTTCACTAATGCCAGGCCAGATCCAGCAAGCGCTGGAATGAGCAGATCAGCAGCTAGATTTCCCTAGCCGAGATGTGGTGGGGGAGCTAAGCTGCCCGAGGGGAAAATCCAGGGGCTGCAGAAAGCGGTGACACTCCTGAGCTGGGGCCACTGTTTTATTTGGATCCTTCCTGCCCACTTATGCCTCGCCTGGCGCTTTTTGCAAGGACAGGGGGCAGCAGCATGGGTCAGATCTAGCTCTGTTGTTGCTCCTGCCATGGCTATGGGCACTCGTGGGTCACTCCTTTCCTCTTGCCGTTTCGGCTGGCCGCTGGCAATGGCCTTGTTTGAGCTGTGGGTTGTTACAGCCTGGCAGACAGGGGAGCCAGGGGTCCCTGCCGGGACTGTGGACAGCACCGATTTAGGCTGGGAGCGCGAGGGAACCCCCGGGGTCAGCCCGCGCCCAGCAGATGTCCCATGCCATTCCAGCCCGGTCCTGTCTCTCCAGCACCGCGCGCCTGTTGCTAAGCCCAGGGGCAGGCCCAGCTTGACGGCCAGGTGTTGGCTTGGAATAGACGTCCCCGAGGGAGTCAGGGGACTGGCGCAACCGGCTGCATGCAGCTGTCCCGAAGTGTGATTGTGGCCCAGGCCCAGAGGCTATTACGGGCTGAACGAGGGGAGGGCCGGGGGCTTGCGGTAAGTCTCCCCCCACACTTCTGGGAAGTTTCGGGGAATGTGTCAAAGCCAAAGGGCTGGCGCGGCTTTTTCCCTGGCCTGATACAAGAAAAGAGGTCGGGTTTCTAGCTGAACCCCCGATAGATTCACAGCTCCCTTGGCCAGGCAGCAGCATGCGGGGGAGGCTCTTTGGCCGGCATTTCCCTGTCTACCTGCCTGCAGAGGCTCTGGTGCTCGATGCCCACAGGCCCCTGCCCCTCCACGTTTCTCCACCCTCTGCCAACTTCCCTCGGTTATGGGGCAGCCTTCCTGAGCTAACTTCCTTCCCAGCATGCCTCGTCTTACCCTGGCCCATGCTGGAGCTGCTGTTTGCGCCCCTGTGCTCTGTCTCCCTTCCTTCCCAGCTCCCTCCCGTGAGACACCTGCTGCCCTGTTCAGATTGCCCGGGGTGGCACGAAGGCCCTCAGGCTGTGTCTACACTTTGTTAGGTCGACTCAGCATGTCCACATTCAAAAATTAAGTAGACCTAAAGGGGACCCTGCTAAATCGACCTAGAGCATCCACACTGGACGCCTAAGTCGACTTGTAGGGGCTAGGTGGACCTGGGACTGGTCCACGGTGGCAGGGGGGCACCCCTTGCCAAGTGCCAGGGGGCTCAGCATTTTCCCCATTGTACCTGGATACAATGGGGGCTGAGCAGGACAGGGACAGGGGCAGGGTATAGGAGCTGGGTGGGCAGGGCTGTGTCCTGCCCTGGGGGGGGGGCACGCCAGGCCCTAGCTGTGCCAGCCCCCTGGCAGGGAGGGCAGTGGGAGAACCCTGGAGCCCTTTAAGTCAACTTTAAGTCGATTTAGGGCTAATCTGCATCCACACTGGCTAAGTCGACTTTATAAAGACGATTTAGCCAGTAGAGTCGACTTTAAACGAGGTTTTATAAAGTTGACTTTAAATTTCCTTAAGTCGGCTTAAGCAGCTGCTTAAGTTGACTTAAAGAAAGTGTAGTGCAGACGCAGATTAAATCAAGCCAATTTAAGCAAGCTTAAATCGATTTAATTTGTAAGTGTAGATGCACCCTCAGTGCTCACAAGCAGGGCCAGCTTCGCACGACAGCTCAGCCCATTGGATGCACGCTGGGGGCCCCGGTCTTTGGAAAACCCAAACTTTTTTCAAGGTCTTTTCTTTGGAAACCCCAGTTCCAGACCTGCAGCCTGTGAACAGCAGGCCCTGAAACCTGGCCTTAAATGTTCAGTCTTGACTTCCGGGTTCGTAATTAGCACCCGTGAGAGTTCAGACTTCAGTGTGCAAACAAGTCAGCACACCCCCGACAAACTGATCTGAAGAACAGCGACCCTGACAGTTACGCTGGTTAGAATAGCTGTTTTAAGGGCTGTCAGAACTCAAGCTCCCAGGCATAAATTGTTCACCAGCTGGAGGTCAGAAAAGAATTTCTTCCCAGGGGATATTACCATCCAGTTAGTTGCATAGTGTGTGGTTTATATCGTCCTTCAAAGCATCCAGCACTGGCCACTTACACTAACTTGTCATATCTTCTAGTCCCAAAGAGCAACTGGGGACTTCCTTATAGGACCAAGGGAAAACAGCAGAACAAGAAGAAACAAGAGTAATATCACCAGGAGAGAGCACGGTGTGTTCATCTCCTCCCTTACATGGCGGCTGCTTCCACGCACCCTAGCAATGTAAAGAGGCAGGACACAAAGCAAGAATACACAGCCACTATAGCGACAAACACCAGAAGCTAATAGGGACATTGATCTTGTCTCCTTTTCGGGATCTGCTAACCGGTGGGAAATTGGCCTGTTATTCTCTGAGCAGGTGATATCATTGATCGACTAATATCCTATAAATAAATCATTGATTGTCAGGTTAGAAAGACCTCTGGGACTATATAGCCCAACTCCCTCTGTTAAGAAAAGAGCCCGCAGGACTACTGACCAGACAATCTGATGCCTGTATCATTCTCCTGGAGGACCTGATGGAAACCCCATTGCTTGAGCGCTTAGTAAACCGGGCTGGGCAAAGGCCTGGAACATAGCTGATCGGGTTGATGCCCCAGTGACTACACAGGCCTGTCCCTTCTCTCCTGCTGACGAGTCTCTGACAAGGTCATTACCCACTGAGCCCTGGCAGTATATCAAATGATGCTGAGGACCACGGGGAATGGAGAAGACAGATTCTCGGGTGCAGGGGGCCAGCTGGGAAGAAGGCTGGGGCCCCACAATTGTGGAAATGCCCATCCACCACCTGGCCTGCGCTCCAGCTGCAATCCAACCGGTGCCCTTTTGGGAGGAGAGGCCAGCGTGAGATGCTGATTAAGGTGAGTGACTGTCCATGCCGTGAGCTGGGTGGCCAGCTGGGAATCAAGGGGGGCTAACCCTTGTAGCAAAGGGTCTTCATTTCATATGGCAGGGGTATCACTTCCCAGTGATCTTCAGCATAAAACTGAGAGAGAGCCACAGACCAACCTGGTGCTAATCCCACCTGCATCTGAGGCTTGGGGAAGGGGCATCTTTCTGCCAAGGGCAGCTGCTCTGCCAGCTTCGGGCAGCTGCTGCCAAAGATGGACGCACCCTTCTGGGGCGGATCCATTCCACCCCCCGTCTGGTCTTGTTTAGATTATAAACTCATTGGGACAGGGGCTGTCTTTCACTCCTCCTATGTACAGCACCTTGCACAGGAGGATTCTGATCCAGCTGGGGGGGTGTCTATGCTTCCGCAATTCAGGTAGCCATAGGAGCTGCACCCGAGCCCTTCCTCTGGTGCGTCCCACAAAGCCCAATCCTGCCTGCAGAGCACCTCTGAATAAGAGTTGGTTGGCATCAGGTTAGCTGGAGCAATGCATTGTGGGCACTGTAGTCTTTGTTGGTGCCTATTTAAAGATCAGAACAGCCACGTGGGCTACACCTGGCCCCCAGGCAGCTTTGTGACCAACGTGGCTGCTATTTTAATGGCACACGGGGCTGCCCGTGGATCAGCATTGATTTTCAGTGCGAAAATTAAAAAAACAACCAGCCAACCCACCCAGTCATTAGCACCCAGCGCTATCCTGCAAAGTAGAATTAAATATCACTGCGGACTATAAATTCCACCTCTGCTGAATAATAAATAACCCGATTCTGTTGGTTGTGTCTCTAACACACGGTACATTTCCTCGGCTGACTATTAATAGCATATGCTCTATTTTTTCCCTCCAAGTTGTCAGGTTGTGGTGTCACTTGACACTAAATAGAGGAAAAACAGCTCCTCGCAATAAGTGATCCTAGAAATGAATCGCTGGGGGTGGGAGGGGTCTTCTGAGAAATGACAACACAATCCAAGTCCAACAGCTTTAGCCAAAAAAATAACAGCAACCCCGGGCTATCACATCCCTGATGGGGGCCGGCACCTGCTGCTTCAGAGAAAGCGATGGGATAACTGGTCCCAGGGAATATTTCCTTCTAATGCCTAACAGACAGAGGCAAGAGTGCCTAGTGGCTACACTCCTCTCTGTGGACTCTGGAGATGTGGGTTCCATTTCCTGCTCAGCAATAGATGTTCTCTGTGACCTTGGCCAAGTTTCTTAGGCTTGACATGCGTCCTTTTCCTGCCTGCCCAACAGGGGGTTCCCGCCCTGTCTCAGAGGGGTGGGAAGGATAAATGTGATGTGATAAGGCAGTTCTAGAGGACAGATAAGGGCCATAGATAAAAGCAAGCGAGTCTATTTCTCTTCATAGATAATGAAAGTGCAGATGTTCTCTCTGTAAATGTCCTGTCCTCTCTGGAATCCTGCTAAGCGTTTGGTCTCAGTGTTGTCTTGTGGCAGTGAGTTCCACAGGCTCATCTGAGTAAAAACACATCCTGTCCCACTCCTTAAGCCGCTTGCTATGTGGAGCCTCAGGAGCAGCTTCTGTGCCTCGGGAGGAGCAATCTGGAGCTGATGGAGCAAAGATGCTTTTAGCCACCTTTGAGCCAGCCAGACATCCCTGCAGTGTAAGTTAGAGGAGCCCCCAAGCCTGCTCCAAGTTACGGCAGCAATGGGCTATTCCTCCACCTAGAATTCAGAACCAGGCTTGAGGGCAGATCATTAGCTCACCAAGCTTGACCACTCCCCTCGGATAACAAGTCACAGAATTGCACTCGCCCCCCCCTCCGCTGACTTGGGTCTGGCTACAGCGTCTTCCAGGAGCTGAGAATCCAGCGCTCCCCTTGACATTTGGGACCAGGGTGGATCACCCTCCCCACGAACCAATTGTGCCTGCTTTATAATTCGCTGTTTGTGTTGCACTACATTTCAGCTGGTGTTTCTTGTGCTGCTGCTCTCTGCCCAGTTAAACAGCCTTTTAGTGCTCCACCATGTCTCCCCATGACAATACGGTCAAAACCGGATTCAGCTGGGAGATTCATCCCTCCCCCGTGGTTGGCTGGGCAAGTGGCCACCCTAGGAATGTCCCACGTGTGCATCCCCGGGCCAATCAAAGCACGCAGTGTGTTGGGGGCAAGAAGGTGTGGGCCAAGTGAGCCCCTAATCCCCTAGGCGTGTGCTGCCTTATCGCTGCCTCAGTGACAGAACATGGAAAAGGAGGGTGGGGCCAAGGACAGCGAGCTGGTTCCAGTCCACGCCACGCATCAGCACGACAGCAGATTCCTAGCAGCCAATGGGGTGCCCGATCCCACAGGAGGGCCGTGGCAGCTGCCACCCGGTGAGGTGGGGTCTGGTGGCACCAAGACAGAGAATCCCGGGGAAGCACCGCTGAGCTCCGACTGGCCCATCAGCAGGGGCCGGCCCTTCCCCTCAGCCAATGAGCAAGAGGATTCCCAGGAGGCATGGAGCATGAATGACCTGTGTGTGTGTGTGTGTGTGTGTGTGTGTGTGTGTGTGTGTGTGTGTGAGAGAGAGAGAGAGAGAGAGAGTGGATATTTAGTACCATATGTGCATTCATGTGTGTTCATCTGCACCATGCATCTCTCTCCAGGCCTGTTTGTGTCTCAGGTCGGTGTGCAAACCTGTCCGTTAGTGCACCCCTGAGTGTATCAGCCTGGGCGGGGAGGGTGCCCCCATTGTTACACTCCTTCCCAGCATCCTCTTGGAGATTGCTGCTTCCAGAGCATTGCCAACCAGGTTCCTGTAGCTTCTCCAGCAACTAAAGTCAGGGGGCAGTGGGCATAATGGGAGTGGTCCCGAGTCTGCAGGGCAAGCAAACCAGTGGCTGGGTAGCCTCTGAGAAAGTGGGCCCAAAGCTGCCCCGCCTCCCGTGAGCAAGCCCCTCCCCGGGGAGCACTAATGAGCGAGCCCAGCGAGTGTCACCTGCTTATCACCCATTATCTGGGGTGCAGAAGAACAAGCCAGATCTCCCCAAGGCTGGAGGTGGTAGCAAATGCTAGACCAAGGCCTACAGCCTGGTTGGGCAAAGGAGGTGGAAGAAAGCCATTCCGCAAGGCGGCATGATTCAGGATCTCTGGAACACAGCAGCCCAGAGCTGAGCTAGCGGGCAGTGGTGGGGTTGGGGCGAAGGGAAGCAGCAGAGCTGTGTGGGATGAACTGGCATAGCAGGGAGGCTGCGGATGCATAGGGGGTCAGGATCAGAGGGGCGCTCGGCTGTGAATCTGTGCATCATAGTCATGGCGACTGAGATCTTCAGGAACGGGAGGGCAGGAGCAAGATGATTGAGGCTGACCCTACCCAGGTTTGGGCGTCTCCCACCAAAGTGCTGCTCCCATCTTGCCTTGTAGAGCTAGCGAGAAAAGTGGGCAGGCCCGTCCAGCTGTCAGCGCTGGTCCGTGAGCACCCTGTTCTGCAATCCGTCTCATCACCACAGCTCCGGGGTAACCAGAACCCTGGAGGTTTGGCAATAGGAACAGAGCCCAGGGGAGCAGATTGGCTTCGCCTGGTGTGTGCTACACCGGGAGAACTCCAGGTTGGCAGGGACTGGGACTGGCGGGCTGGCACCCTTCGCTGGTGCTGGATTCTTCTGAAATGCTTGCTGTCAGGGTGAGGTCTGCCTGTTGGCTGGCTGGCTGGCCAGGTGTGTCTGGCAGTAGGTAGAACAAATAACGTTGAGCACAGGGTCCCTCTCTCATCCCATCCCTGCATCTCAGCTCTGCCTTTGCTGATCCCTCTGTGAGCCCCCACTCTCTGGGAACAGTCCTGAGATCGTCAGCAGGCCGGGAATGAGCAGGCGTGCCTTTCATGTAGCGGGGTGTGCTGGGCTAAGGAAGGGCACCTTGTGCTGGTCCACAAAGGTCCCCAGCCTGTAGCAGTGCATGGGATTTCTCCATCCTAAGGGCAGGACTTTGCACTTATCCTTATTGTACCTCATGAGGTTTCCTTTGACCCAGTGTTCCAGTTTGTCCAAGTCTCCCTGGATCCTGTCCCTGCCTCCCAGCGTGTCTACCATTCCCCGCAGCTTGGTGTCATCCGCAAACTTACTAAGCACACAGTCTAGCCCATCATGCAGATCATTAATGAAGATGTTGAACAGAACTGGCCCCAGCACCGAACTTTGGGGCACTCCACTCGTTACTGGTTGTCAACTGGACATCGAGCCATTGATTCCTACCCGCTGAGCTCAATGATCTAACCAGTTTTCGATCCACCTTATTGTCCATTTATCCAACCCATACTTCCTCAACTTGCCGACGAGAATGCTGTGGGAAACTGTATCAAAAGCCTTGCTAAAGTCAAGGTATATCAGATCGACAGCTATTCCCGCATCCACAAATCCAGTCATCTCATCATAGAAGACAATCAGGTTAGTCAGGAATGATTTGCTGTTGGTGAATCCATACCAACTGTTCCTGATCACTCTATTTTCCTCCAGGTGTTTCAGGATGGATTCTTTGAGGACCTGCTCCATGAATTTCCCAGGAATTGAGGTGAGGCTGACCAGTTTGTAGATCCCTAGATCCTCCTTTTTCCCTTTCTTGAAGAGAGGTACTATATTTGCCTTTTTCCAATCCTCCGGGACCTCCCCCGTTCGCCACGAGTTCTCAAAGATAATGGCCAGCGGCTCTCTGCTCACAACAGCCAACTCTCTCAGCACTTTTGGCTGCAGCTCATGGGGCGGTTAGATCTATCCCCCCCACGAGTCCCTCCCCCCCCCACCATATACAGAGATCCAGTAGCCACATCTGTCCTCCGAAGGTGACATGCAAGATCCCGTAGGGGAAGCTTCTGCTGGGAGGACTTTAATCCCAGTGCTGAGAGGCTGGCGAGGGGGTGGAGTGGGAACATCATGTGAGGAAGGGAGGGGGGAGGATCATCCGTCAATTATTAAAATATGCCAATTAGCTAATTTAATCAAACGCATCCACCTACGTCTAAAGCCATCCCTGGTCAGCACCATGCTGTCTGCCATTTCCAGCATCGCTGTAGCTAGACCAAAACTGAGCTCGGAAGGGAAGATCAGTGACTCAGGAGTGTAAAGCAGGCTCTGGAGTGGGGGTGGGAGGCAAAGGCTGTCTGGGTTGAGGATATAGGTTTGGGGGAAAGGTGGGAAGGGGATAGTTTAGTGGGTCTGGCTCCAAGCAGGTTAGACCCACTGGATGCTCTTTGGCTATGTCTACACTTAAAACGTTAAGTCGACTCTATTAAGTTGACTTAACTTTTCAAGTGTAGACAGAGCCTTGGCTCCCCGCCAAGCCCCGTGGGTCTGGGCAAGAAAGGAGCTGCTGGGATTCCCCCTTGGAGGTTCCCCTGTCCATGGAGCACTGGAAAAGACAGCTACCGGCGCTCTGTGTCCCCGGAGGTTCCCCTGTCTGCGGAGTGCTGGCGGCTATCTTCCCTGGCACTCTGCGGACAGGGGATCCCCAGAGGTTCCCCTATCCAGGGAGCGCTGGGGAAGACAGCCACCGCTGGCTCCTGGGACAGGGGAGCCTGGGGGTCCCTTGTCCCCCAGTCACGGTTCGCTTCCCCCAGCCCTAGGTCAACTTAAGGAATGAAGTCGACCCAGGGCGTCCGCATCGGTGTTAGGTCGATTTAATAAGGTCGACTTAGACCGTAAGTCGACCTCACAGGCGGTAGTTATTAAGTTGACTTAAGGACGCCCTTAGTTGCCATAATGAAAGCCCGGTGTGGCCATGGAGTAATTTAGGTCGAGTTAAGCATTCTTAAGTCGACCTACATTGCTAGTGTAGACATAGCCCTTGAGGGTTAAAGGCAGGTCTCTGAACGTCGGCACGAATTCATCAGGAACTGGCTCAGCTCCTGCCAGTTTTCTGTCTCGTTCATACAAACAACGTCCTTTACAAGACTGAATGCAATCCAGCGTGCAGCAAGGCCCTGACATGAAAGGGAGACGCTCCTGAACTGAAACCCAGTCGTCCCTCTGCGGAAACTGAGCTCAAGCTCCGATTTGCTTTCCTTCTGCAGAGAAGGCGCTCCGTCAAGGGAGCTGGTCTCTGCCGTGTCCTACGTGCCGGGGAGGACTTGAGGCAGAGAGGATGCAGGGGCTGATCTTTTTTTAACCAGGCCCCATTAGCACACCCACTGCAGGGCACAGCGTGTAATGGGCATTGGGTTGGTGACAGAGAGACCACCCTGGAGGGCTGCATTCTGCCCTCAGATCTGCCACCAATTCCCTGGGACAAGTGATTCTGTAATCCCCCTCTGAAAACTCAGGCCTTTTGGGAGGCAGGGGCTGTCTCAGCATTTGTACAGCACCTGGCGCAGTGAGGGCCTCATCTCGGCTGAGGCCACTGCAGTCACTGGACAGCTAGTCACCACAGCACGTCAGCAGGACCTGAAGCAGCCCCCTCCCTGGAGCCAGGAGCACACAGGCCAGAAGCCATCATGATGGGCTTTACCCAGCAGGCTGCGAGCAAGGGGAGCTGGCAGGCTGGGGTGAACACTCTACCCATTGTGATGGCCACCAGTGGTCAGTAGCCCATCCATGTCTGGGCCGGGGGCTGGCAAGACAGGGAGTGTAGGGGTTCACCTGGTCCCTGGAGTGTGGGAAGCTAATGTACGGCTGTGCTGGGGAGCACAAAGGGGCGGTGGGTCAGTGGGGGGGTTGGATTGTCCTTTAACAGGTGAAGCAGCTTTGGGGGGGCCGGGGCGAAGGGCACAGTCAGCTTCCCCTAGCATAGGCCGCTGTGCAGGGCTGGAGCAGAGAAGCCTGGGGCTAGGTCTGTGGGGCTGGAGCGAGTGAAGGCGGGGGCTGCCAAGGCCCAGCAGGCAGCTGGGGCTGCTGTGAGTGGAATTGGAAATGCAGGTAATCCTCGCGTCCTGGAAGGCCTGATTCCTGGGTAATCCCCCCATTTCCCTGCAAGATGCTGGCAGGATGCCAGGGCTCTAATTGCAGAGATCTGGGGGTGCCCCGACCTCTCAGGCACGCAGGCCCAAGTCATGGCCAGCAGCTGTTCTCTGCACACGCCCGAGGGCTGCCATCAGAACCTATGGCCCCGGTCTCACCTACCCCATTAAAAACCATCCAGCAGCACCCCGAGCCCTGCCCGCACCTGCTGCCCAGCACCCTGGAGCTGCCTCTTGTGCAATGAGCAGAGCCGTGCACAGAAGCAATAACCATCTGACATTAGACAAAGCCTCTGATGCCAGAGGACACACGCAACCAGCTCTGGGGAGGAACACGACAGCGACCCAACACAACAGTCTAGGACAGGAAGTGCGGAAGGAACCCTTGTGAAATTAATCAGCCAGAGGAGCAGGAGGCAATTCTCTCCATGGGAACTTGCCCAAGACATGGGGGTTTAATGTGCTGAACTCTTGGGAGAGGGCCACAAATGGCCAGGTTTTCCCACCACGCTGGAAAAAAGGACGCCATGTGGCAGCCTCAGGCTCAGAGGGGAGAGCGCCCCTGATGGCACGATGCATCCTGCTCCTGGCACAGTGCCGGGGCCCCAGAGCCCACTCTGAATGCCCCGTCTCACCCCGTGCCACACAGGGGGTGGCTCTGACTGGACAGGGAGAATGTCCCTGCTGGGTCCCCTCGCTCGCTGCAACACCTGCCTGCCCCCGGCCAGACACCAACTGGCCTGAGCACGCATCTCTTAGAACTGCCCAGGAGCGCGAACGCGCGGAAACCCTTCTGTCCTACATGAAGGAGGCGCTTTGGATACAGGAGCTCAGCACTGTTCAATAGCACTGGGCTGGGCCGATGCGAACCAAGCCTGAACGAGCCCTTTATTTCCATTGCTTGGAACGCCCGACGGCGTAGCAGGATGGCAGTTTGAGGGCGGTGGGACAGAGCCAGGCCACCAGCAAGCGGATGGATTGGCCTCAGCACCAGGCTGCGTTCAGGTCCGCAAGGACGCCCCTTCCCACCATTCACCCCCTTCCTCTGTCCTCCGTGTCCTCCCACCTGCTCTGTTTCTCCACGATCCGTCCCAAAGCCCAGGCTGCCAGGAGCAGGATCTGTCCTCCAGTCTCTCCAACCCCCCTCGCCCATATGCTGCCAGGCAGATGGATCCCTTCGTGAGCCGGGGCCGGCCAAGCAAATTCGGGAGCGGCTGGTGTCATGGAAAATCCCAGCAGCAGCCAAGAGGAGTGTTCGTGCTGACAGAAACTGGCAATTTTTTCACTGTGTGTTGGATCCTGGCCAGGCCCGTTCTGTGCCGGTCTCCTTCCAAGCCCATCCCACCAGCTCAAGGCAAACATTCCTGTCCCTCCACCCGCTGGGCGCCTCCCCCTCCTGTTACTGCAACAGGGTCACTGCGACCACGGATCTCCAGCCAGCCAAGCAGGCAGTGAGAGCCGCGGGCTGGGAAGGCAACTCCACGCGGTGCAAGGACGAGGAATCCAGCCCCGATGGAGAGCGCCACGGGTGAATAGTGCCACGCCGGGGCTGGGTTACCAATGGACTCGGCTGGACACCATGGGGATGGGCATGCTGGAAACACACAGGGTGAAATTAGAAAAGGACGGCGAGGCGGAGGGCTAGGGGCCCCTGCCCAGCTGCCTGTCTCTCAGGCCCCAAGATGGTTTTTACTCCAACAGGCAGTCACCCTCCTGTGTCACCCAGAGCCATTCTTCCTTCTGTCCCCGGCACGCCCTTCCTCTTCCCAGCCAACACGGAAGGCTAGAGAATCCGTCCGCAGAGTTTAAGGCCAGGAGGGGCTGTCATATCCCGGGGAGCACAGGCCGTTGCATTGCCCACTGCCAACTTTTCATATACGGGGACCAGTCAGCCCCGAGCCTGTGGACAAGAACCAGCCAGGAACGCAGACTCAGTGCCACTTCAGAGCCCTGGCTCACCTCAGCCAGGCTGTGTCTACACTTGGCCAAATAAGTCGACTGAGCATGTCCACACTGTAAATTGAAGTCGACTTTGCCAAATCGACTTAGTGTCCACACTGAATGCCTAAGTCAACTTGTAGAGACTAGGTGGACCTGGGAGTGGTCCATGGTGGCGGGAGGGGGCACCCCTTGAAAAGTGCCAGGGAGCTCAGCATTTTCCCCGGCTGAGCAGGACAGGGACACTGGCAGGGCATAGGAGCGGGGTGGGCAGGGCTTCATCCTGCCTTGTGGGGGGGCATGCCAGGCTCTGGCTGTGCCAGCCACCCTGGCAGGGAGGTCAGTGGGGGGCCCTGGGGGCCCTTTAAATCGACTTAGGGCTAATCCTCATCTACACTGGCTAAGTCAACTTCATAAAGTCGACCTAGCCAGTAAGTCGAAGTAAAAGCAGGTCTTCATAAGTCAACTTAAAATTTCCTTAAGTCGACTTAAGCAGCAGCTTAAAGTCAACTTAAGGAAACTGTAGTGTAGACGCAGAGTAAATGAAGTCAACTTAAGCCTGCTTAATTCGACTTAATTTACAAGTGTAGATGCACCCCCAGTGCCTAACTCCAGCCTGTGCCATGCCCGATGCTTTGGAAAGAGGAGAAAAACTGAATGCTTGGGGGTGTGTCGAGGGGAGTCCTTCCTGACCCCTGCCGGTGACCAGCTGAAGCCCTGAAGCCTGAGATTCTAGGAACAACCAACATGTCCCAGAAGGGATCCTCAGGGCTGCTGAGTCCTGCCTCCCCTCCCCCTCCTTCATACTCGTGTCCCAGATTGCCTTTGCACAGGTGGGAGAATTACGTGTCTGGGTGGGTAGCCGTTTGCCCCCATCCTGCCCCCAGGCCTCAGTCTCCTGCTGACAGGGACAGCGGCTTATATAATACAAACCAATCCCGCCTCACGCCCAGCATCCCGAGGAGGATTGTGATGGGATTGGCTCACAGCCCGCGTGGCTCAGCTAAACCACGGCCAGAGATCGTCCCTAACCCGGCGTTCAGGACGGCTCCAGTCTGCCGTCATTGGCCGAGAGGGCTCGCAGCCCCCAGCCACCATTAAAGCACGGCCAAAGCACCCTCGGGATGGGGAGCAGAGCTAAAGTGGGGAGGCAATAAAGGCGTGAAGCAGGGCGGGAGACTTCCAGTGAAAGCCCCAAGCAGGCCCCACCCCAGGCTCCTGACCCTGGGTCTAGACTTCTCTCCCTGCGCCTTGTCCCATGGTGCATTCGTCCCGCCCGGCCCAGGTGGGTGCATGGAGGAATTCCCCTGTTAGTGTCTCAGTGTGGAACGCTAAGGGGGGCAGAGTTTGGTTGAACAAATAGACTCACGGGAAAGCAGGGCCCCGGGTGCCTCTTGGCCTGTCATGGGAGCTGAGTGGCATTTCAGATTCTGTCTGCTTTGCGAGGCAGGGGACCGTGAGCACCTCCGCAGGCCACAGCATATGATACTGCCCCTCTCATCCCAAGCAAACCACACGCAGTGCAAATTCACCAGTTGCTGACATGCACCCACCTCTGGGGTGCAGCGAGGCAGCTATTTACCTGCGCACAACAGTTTAGGACCGAGAGCAGAACACCCTACCCCACTGACACAGGGAGGGCCCTGCAGTTCCTTGGGGGGAGAGGTGCAGAGTCAGGGCCAATAGAAACACAGAAGTGTAGGACTGGAAGGGTTCATGAGAGATGTCCTGGTCCAGGCTCCGTATTATCCATGTAACATGCTGCTGTGGCGTACGAGAGACTTGAAGAATCTGCCATTCATTATAGGCCTCATGCTGCTTGTTTACACTTGCATTTACCGAGCGACCTAATTATCCCCTAATTAGCCAGGCTTGGAGGGGAGTGCTGACGAAGGCACAGAAGGGCTGGTAATTTACCAGTGTCTTGCCCCAGGGCCAGCAGGGTGGGAGTGGGCGTCTCAGGTCAGGGGGGAGGCATTTCATTTCATCCCTGGGCCAGGCTGGTTCAGAGGCAGTGGCAGAGATTTGCTCCGTGGCCTGGTTCATTTACAATGCCAGGAGGGCTAAAAAGGAGCGGGCTTCATCTGCAGGGGGCTGGGATATTGTGCCGAGGACACAGGTACTTTTCTCTAACAGCGCCACGTGGGTTTCCACAGCCCTGTTGAGACGGGGACCAAGAGATCCTTCTCTTCCAGATACCCAGGGACTACTCCAGCTCGGCCATCTGTGTTGGTCCAGCCTGCCTCCTGTCAACTGGGCAAGTGCCCTTTCCAGCCAGAGGTCACTGAGCACCGGCTGTCACTAGTAAGGCCCCTGTTTAACAGAGGGGGAAACGGAAGCACAGAACGTGATTTGAGCAAGCAACTGAGAGGAGAACCCGCATCTCCTTCCCCCAGTCTCTCATTGTGCCTGGCTGCCTCCTACTTCTTCCAGCATCTATTGCCCTCCTTCTCGGAGACACGCCCCGCCCCAGTGATGGGCTCCTGCATTTTAGAAGCTGAAAGCAGCGCACGGGGCTTGAGTAAAACCAAGCCAGCGCCCAGAGCAAGATGAGTCAGCATCACAATGTCCTGTTTAACAAATTCTGTTTCTGGTCCTCGTGGATGCCCAGAAAAGCTGGGAAGCACCACGAGGGTAACCGATGCCTGCCTGAGTCTGCAGAGAGCCTGAAACAAGAGCTCCGAGGAGTGTGAGCTCTGGAGTGACTCTGAAACCTGCCCCCATGGGACAGGGCCATAGCATGGAGGCGGGGCCACAGCATGGAGGCGGGCACAGCTTGGGGGTGGGGCCATAGCATGGAGATGAGGAGGGTTGTGCCGAGATGCACAAAGTGCCTTATTTCAGTCCAGGAGGCATGGCGCCCTAGAATTTGGCCCGTTCCCACCCCCAGAAACACTGACTACGCTGAGGGCAATCCCAACGCCTGCCAGTGAAAGCAAGGCCCCCTGCCAAGGCAGATTGTACCCACGCCATTTGTGGACAGCTGCCCAGCCACACCTGACAATGCGCGACTGTTGTGTCTAGCACCGGAGTAGCTCACACTGAAATCAGTGCCCCACGGCGCCAGGCGCTGCACATGCTGGGTCTGCTCCAGACACAGTCACGAGGCTGCAGAGGGGACAGAGACACAGAGCAAGTGGCTTGCCCATATTGGGCAGCAAGTCAACGGCAGAGCGAAAGAGAGACGCCAGGGTTCCTGCGTGCCAGCCCACTGCTCCGCAAGCCACCTTCTACTGCCTGATTGTCTCCTATTCCTGAGCTACCAAGTCGGGGCTTGGCAGAGCCGCAAGGGCCGGCATCTGCTCTTTACTATCCTGCTTTCACACCTGGGCACACAGTTTTCTGTTCACCCCCAGACACAGCTGCACTGGGCAGACTGCTGGCCAGGCCGTCAGGATTGCACCCAATGCCTCGGACCCCGGCAGGTGCTTCTTCTGTCTCCTACTGCTTTCATCTTCACACCTCTCTCCATTCAGGAACTTTCTTCCTCTGGCCACTGGGAGAACTTCCCCCACCTCCCTGCCCAAGTACCCATTTCCTAAACTGTGCAGATAGATAGATAGATAGATAGATAGATAGATAGATAGATAGATAGATAGCACCTCTAAAAACAAATCATTGTATGCTCCCAACACTGGACGGAAAAGAAAATCAGGAAACCAACCAGAAGATCATGCAAGAAATCCAGAACGATGATAAAAAACCCTGTAGGCAGCCATCAACACAAAGCCCAAAAGTGGAACCAGCTATAACAGCTCCACAGCCCACCACCTTCAGGGGAAAACATGATGCCAAGCTCTGCTGCCTGGAGACTGCACATCACCTCAACTGCATCAGCCCTCCAGATTCCCATATCTGAAAGCTGAATTACCTGTCCCCTCCAAGGGACTGAATTTCTGCCCACCACGGAACCTGATCCTAGAAACAATGCGGAGAAATAGAATAATCCATTCACCAGCCCTTCCACATCCTCTGATGGAACGCTCCACCAAGCAGACGAAACACACTTCATCGTCCTATGGATTGCTTCAGGAAACAAACCAACTGTGAAATTCTCAACAAATGTCACCTCCACCTAATCTCTCCACCGGTGAGAGGCCAGCTTTACAGGCCCTGAAATCCAGTCCCCAGAAAGCAAGCAAACCAGCAGAAAAAGGGAACCCCCTCATTGTCCTCCTCTGTGATGACTATGTCAACGAAGCCAGTGACAAGCCCCTGGCACCTCCGACTATGCAGAACTTAAAGAAAACCCCGCTCTGCAATCCACACAGCAATGTAAGGGTAGTTTCAGAACCACCCCCAAAGATGCCATGAGAAACTCCGCAACCTCATTCCCCATCATCTTGTTATGTGCCCCCAAAAAGACACACACCAGGGAACCCCGGCAGACCCATCATATCTGGCCACGGCACTTTTACTGAAGGAATATTAGAAAAACAGAAACCGTCCTAAAACCATGCACCACACAAAGGGCCAGTTTCTTCCAGGACACAACCAACTTCCTCCAGAAACTTCGCATCACTAACAACCTCTGTCAGGACACCGCAGATGTCACTTCCCTGTACACCAGCGTCCCACACCATGACACTGGCATTGCTGTCTGCCTCAAATACGTATACGTCAGGGGAAGAGACCACTGAGAGAGGGACATGAGAACAGCTTTCAGATTCATAAAAGATCGTTACAAGGAGAGTGAGAAATGGTTCTCCTTAACCTCAAGACAAGAAGAAATGGGCTGAATTGCAGTAAGGATGGAATCGCCATCACTGGAGGTTTTTAAGAAAAACAAACATCTGTCGGGGATGATCTAGATATTACATAGTCCTGCCTGGCGTGCAGGGGAGTGGACGAGAGGACCTCTCAAGGTCCCTCCCAGTCCTACACTTTTATGATTCCATGAGACGTGAATGGGCAACACTTGGAAATCCACCCCAAATCCATCAGCAGACTCATCCATTTCACCCTCACCCACAGCAAACACTTTGTCCAAACCCTGGGAACAGCCATGGATGCTACGATGGCTTCCCAATATGCCCACCTCAAGGAAGAATTACTGGAAAAATGCACCATAAAACCAACAATATACCTGAGATACATCGATGACGTTTTCATCCTCAGACAAACAACCTAGACTCCCTCACATATTTCACATCTTCAGCAGCCACCACCCGTCCGTCAAACACTCTCTAGAACAGAACACGTGAACATCCACCGGACCCCACAATCAGCTTCAACGATGAAATGCTACAGGCAAGGATCTCCAAGAACCTCCTGATCACCACACGTACCTCCAGAGACCCTGTAACCATCCCAGACGCACCAAGAAATCTGTTACCTACCACCAGGCATTCGGATCCTCCAAGCTGTGATTTGAGGAGAAAGTCAGGGATGCAGACCGTAACACATTCAAAAAAACCCACCTTCCCCAAACAAGGACATAGAACCAAAGAGAATCTGCTTAAAAACTACCCACTGGCTGCACCCCCCCCACTTGTCACCTACATGCCACACTGGAATCCATGCAGGATATCATCAAACAACCTATTTGTTGGGGTTTTTTTTACAACTATCCTCAATGGGGACCCCATCTTGAAGAAATCTTTCCTGAACCCCCTCTTCTGGCCTTCAAACAGGCCCCAACCTCACCGAGATCATCGTCCAAAGCAAGCTCCCGACGGAGCAGGACGCACCAACTCAAAGTGACACCAGACCTGCCAGAACAACAGAAGCAAACCTGCAGATGTATTTCCATGACGACAATGATCGGTGTCCCCCCATCGTGTCTCTCCAGATCCAGGGGTCCCACCCATGCCTACCACAACATGTGGTGCACCTCGCTGGGTGTATCAAACGCCCAAACAATCAACCACGCTGTCTTTGAATAAACTCACACAGAAAATCTGCGGGCCAGATTCCGATCTCAGTCCTGCATAGATTCACTCCGATCCAGCAGAGAACAGAGTCTGACATGCTACCTAGGGTGAGAGGCCCTGATGTGCCGCACCAGAGCGACTCCCGTTGATGGTTAATGGGGCCCAGGGAGCTCTCTGTAAACGCCACAGGGGTCTCTAGGCAGAGCCAGTACACCACCTGGTCCTGCCAGCCCCACAGAAATGAACGGGACTCCTCCCCCGGTCCAGAGCTCTGTGCAGGGCAGGCAGAATCAGGGAGCACACTGCAAACTAAGCAATGGAGGAGGAGCGTCTCCTTGCTGGCACTCGGGATGTCGGCCCCTAGCATGGCCCGGTTCTAATAACAGCGGTTGTGACGCGTCGCTGGTCGGTGCGGGCAATGACAAAGCTCCACGTGTGGGAGCAGAGGGCAAACGTCAAA
Organism: Pelusios castaneus; assembly: GCA_007922175.1. Classification (NCBI taxonomy): domain Eukaryota; kingdom Metazoa; phylum Chordata; order Testudines; family Pelomedusidae; genus Pelusios; species Pelusios castaneus. Next base: position 367,604 of record ML685944.1, on the reverse strand, counting down.
GGCCAGAGGTCAAATCTGAGACCCTTTTTAAAGGACCTTTGTGGACTTTGACCCTCTCATAGGTCAGGAAGAATGTGTGCCCAGTTGTTTGGGGTAACACAGTCCAATGGAGGAGGGGTCGAATAAGAGAGTAAATGAGCCTGTGGAACTCATTGCCGCAAGACACAAGGGAGCCCTGGTGCTTAGCAGGAGACAAAAAGGGATTGGCTGTGACAGATTACATTAATTAGAAAAAACACCAGAAAGGTTAAAATCCTCCTGTGTCAGGGCACCAGCCAGCCACTAACAGAGGGCACTGGGGCAGAAGGGGTCAGGAATAAATTTCTCTGTAGCTCGACTATTCCAGAGTTGCTCAGTGCAGGGTTTTTTGTAACTTTCTCCAAAGCTGGCCATTGTCCGAGACAAGATACTGGGCTAGATGGGACCCCTGTGTGACGTCCCCTGGCAATTCTCTGTTACCTCTTTGGCTGCAAATGGCCCAATGGCAAGCACCTATAAATTTAGAGTGAATTCACATCTGAGTTCCCTAGGGCCAGTGGAAACGCTCTGAATGAAACACATCCAGGGGCAGAAGGAAACCATGGTGCTTGCCTGGAGATGTAGTCCGGCTGGGGAGCTGTGTCTCCAGAACAGAATGGGGCCATGAGGAACCCAGAAACACAACTCCCACAAGGCACTGCAGCGGCTCAGGAAACTGCAAAGATTCATGTCTGAGCTGGCGGTTGGACTAGATACCTCCTGCGGTCCCTTCCAGCCCTCATCTTCTAGGGGTCTACGTCAAATGGAGACAATGATGCTTTTTCTGATGTGTTAATTCCTCCACAAGATGCAACATTTCAGGTCAAAAGCTCCCATGGGGCAGAAAGCCCGTTTTCCAGTGGTTCCAATTTTGAACTAGCCTCTGCCCCAAACGCCAGGCGCCAGTCCAGTAAATGTCACCCCAAGGCTCTGGTGAGTCTCAGAAGCCCCAAGCTCAAGAATCAAGTCGGCAGAACCTCCAGATGGCCCTGCCAGCTCTAATTGATGGCCGTTTCCAGGGACGGGGAGGAGTGTTACGTAACAGCACAGGTTGGGACTCTTTGTGCTGTCCCCACCCCCACTACGTTCCTGGCCCTTCTCTCTCCATCTCACCCAGAGCTGGGCGGCTGTTTACATTCCCCATGCCGCAGAAGGACACATTTATTGTCTGCTTTTTGCAGCTCTCTCTCCTGCTGCGAGGACAGGATGGAATGGCAATAAAGATGCTGTGTGTAGCACCTGCCTTTTGCAAGCCCCTTTCAGACTTCCACGGGTTACTTGCAAATGATGGAGAACTCTGCACTTCAAGAGAGAGCATCCATGCTCTGTCAGCAGGTGGGTTTTTCAGTGAATTTACAGGCAGGGAGCATGGTCCAGCGGTGGGGGCACTCACCTGGAACTCCTGAGGTATAGCTCTAGCTTTGCGCCTAAATTGGTTACATCATCTCTTCCCTCTTTGCTGCTTGTCCTCCTGCCCGATGTATACCTTGGCTGGTTAGACTCTCAGCCTTCCGGACAGGGACTGATGCATTTGGATGTCAGCAAGCACAAGCACAACTAGTTGGGGGCAGAGATGGGAGAATTTTTTCAGCTGAAACTTTTTTGGATTTTTTTTTTTTTTGGCAAAAATATGCAGAAACATTGTGCAAATTGGTACTAGTTTCACCAAATAGTTAGTGGGGAAAAAATTTCCACAATCCCCAGATTCCAAAAAAGTCAGACCATTTTGATTATTCAATTCAGAACCACTTTCCAGTTCAAAATTTCCTTCAGTTCTGTTTTTTAAAATGGAAAAAGTTCAAAAATCTCAAAATCAAAAGGAAGTGTTTCATTTGGGGCTGAGCAAAACATTTTTTTACTTTTCAATTCACTGAAAATTTTGAAAAACATTTTTTTGGTTCAACCTGAAATGATTTTCCCCCTGATTTTTTGGCCTTTCCAGTGAATTGAACGATCCATTATTCAGACAGCTCTAGTTGGGAGTTTTGGATGCAACCGCAATTCAAACAAAAACTGAACAATCACTGTTTCAGTTCCCAAACAAACTACTAGTTCATCTAGTCTCAAAGCTTATCTCCAATGTCAGACACTTCACAGGGAACCGTGAAACCTCGATCCCGCAGCACCAGGAAGCTCTATTTTCTTTCTGATCCTGCCTGGTCATTCATTTGTGTCAAGAGGAATGGGAACTGCCAGTTTTTGTAATTTGATCCTCCAGAGAATTTTCTCTCATTCAGGCAACTGACCCAGTCCTTTAAGAAAATATTGTTAAATTATATCATGTGGAAAGGGGTTCCACAGATTAACCTACCACTCTCTTTTATCCATTTCTGAATTGGTTATTTTTTACTTTCCTGTTTGTGTTGCAGGAGCATCACACCGCCACAACCTTCAGATTAAGAATGCAGAACATCTCCTATCATATATCTCTAGGGTTTAAGACCAGAGAGGAGGGACCTTTAAGATTATCTAGTCTGACCTCCAGCATGATATAGGGCATAAAATTTCCCCCATTCTGACATCTAGCTCAATAACAGCTGGTTAAACTAGTTGGTTCCTTTTAGAAAGGCATCTGGGTTTGAGGTGAAGGCTTCATGCTGAGCTGTGCCAATGGGTAATTACCCTGATAAAAAATTGCACTTCATTTCCAGTCTGAAATTGTCTCATTTCGCTTCCAGCCATTGGATCTTGTTCTGTCTTTAGTCTGCCAACCTGCAGAGGCTCTGCCCCCTGTAGGGACTTATAGACCGAGATCAAATGACCGCTTACCCTTCTCTTGGATAAGATAAATGGATCGAGCTTTCAAGTTTCTCACTGTAAGGTACCCTTAGGTCACCATGTCCAAATGATCACTCCAGTTACAGAAGGCAAGAAAAAGTCACAAAACTCAGCACTTTGCCTGGTTTTACAAACCTCAGTTAATTAACTTGTTCCCCCCCGAGATGGGCGCATGACTTTCCCCAACCTGTCTTTTACTGCTACTAAATAAACTGAGATATTTTCTGGGACTTACACAGAGGCTCTCACCTGTGAGACTCAAAGCAACAGGATTCCCATGTTACAGGTGGCAAAACAGAGGACTGGCCTGCACACCCTCTGGGTGTTCAAAATTCACCCCCCCCCCCCCCCCCGTGGGCACACCAAGCAAACCACCACACCAGGTCTCAAAGCCTCAGTCAACAGACTCAGCCTGACACGGCTAAAAATAGCAGTGTAGACACTGCCAGAGAGGCAGGTAACCCACCTAAGTTTAGTGCAGACAGGATGAGGTCGAGGGAAGAATTCTGTTGAATTCAGAGAGGTGGAATTACTACAGGAATGGAAGAAGCCCTCCCATGGCCGGAGAGAGTGTCTCTAGGGATGTTCTGCCACTGCAGTGTGGACACAGCCTCAGACCCAGAGAGAGGAAATGACTTGACGGAGGTCCCAGAGCAAGTCAGCAGCAAAACCAGGGAGCAAACCCAGGCATTCGATCTCCTAGGGCTATGTTCGCACCTCTCCCTTGTTTGTTCTCTTTTAGGGAGTGGTCGATGGCCAGAGAAGAAGGCTCTGGATAAGCTACTGGGATGCAGGAGACCTGGGAATCACTTTTTAGCTCTTCCATGGATTCCCTGTGCAACCTTGGGCCAGGACTACTGGGTGGATATTTTCAAAGAGGAGTCGCTCTCATTGGTGCCTGTGCAAATCTGTGCCTTTAAAACCCAAACCCAAACCAATCACCAAACCACTCAGTTTTCCCATCTGCAAAATGGGAATGATGATCATTTCTTTCTCTCCCTCTTGGCCTGTGTTAGCTATTTAGATGCTAAGTTCTCAAGGGCAGCGGCTCTCTCTTAGTATTTCCAGTATGTACAGAACAGCTAGCACAAACATGCTCCGATCTCAATTGTAAAACACAGGTAATTAATACGAATACTTTGGTGACGATTGTGTCTTTATAAAAACAAACCAAAGGAAGTATTTCTACATGCAATGCACAGTCAACGTGTGGAACTCCTTGCCGGAGGATGTTGTAAAGGCAAAGACTTTAACAAGGTTCAAAAAAGAACTAGATAAATTCATGGAGGATAGATCCATCAATGGCTATTAGCCAGGATGGGCATTGCTGTTTGCCAGAAGCTGGGAGTGGGAAACGGAATGGAGCATTTGATGATCATCTGTTTTGTTCATTCCTTCTGAAGCACCTGACACTGGCCACTGTCAGAAGACAGTTAACTAGGCTAGATGGACCATCAGTCTGACTCAGTGTGGCTGCTCTTATGTCCATCTTTATTATTCTGCTCTGTAGCACCTAACAGCCCAGGCATGGCTCAGGCCTCCATTACGCTAGGTGCTGTACAAATATCAAAGGCTATGTCTACACTTACAAAAGCTAGTTCAAATCAGTTAATTCGTACTAACTAATTTGAACTAATTTCAGTTAGTTCGAATTAACTTAATTCGAACAGCATGGCTAGACTAGAATGCTAGTTCAAACTAGCCATGGACATGAAGGGCACTTGCTTTGTTCGAATTAGTCAGTTGCATGAAGGTCCATCTGCCGATTCGTTCGAACTGAGCAGTTAGTTTGAAGTAATATGGCCACATTGACTTAATTCGAACTATTTCGAATTAAGGGTTAGTTCAAACTAAGCAATCAAATTTATTAGTTCAAATTAAGGAAACCCTTAATTCGAACTAATGAAAGCCTAGTGCGGCCAAGTCTTAAATTAGTTCGAATTAAGCTTCCTTAATTCGAACTAACTTGAAGTATAGACATAGCCAAACAGAAAGACAGTCCCTGCTATAAAAAGCTGCCAGTCAAAGTATGAGACCAGAGACTGTGCTTCCTTTTCTCCTTCACATCAGACTCCTCATCTATCCCCCACCCCCATTTTTATTCGAACCAGGAAACAAAATGAATGCCATCATCTACCGCTTGCAACGTTACATTTTGCACAAGGCATGCCGTGATTTATTCAAAGAGCCAGCGCCCGCTATAAATCCAGGGAGCTGCCGTCACTTCAGCATGAAAGCTGTTTGATAAATATTTAATCAGCCTCATAAATCAGGGCGCGGGAGTATCGGGGCTGATCAGCGCTCTGGAGCGCGGCGGGCATTTCCATTGTAAACCCCGTTCGCGAGAGCCTGCTGAATTTGCAGAGCCACCGGCCCAAGGGGTTGGCCCTTTTTTTATTTGACATCGGAGAATAAATAAAACCTCCTTGGAGTGTCTGATCCCTGGACGGTGCTATTTATGCATTGCGCTTAGTCAGTCTTTCCCTGGAGAGATTAACGAGGCAGCGGCCTGGAAAGTCAAGACTAGTGGGAGGCAAGATCTCTGTTGTTATTAATGGGTGTTATCTCTTCGGGACACAGAGGAGGAGAACTTTTATAGGCCAGGCAGGAGAGGGGGAAAAAACTCAGAACGCCGACAGGTTTGAAAAAAAAAACCACAAGAGGTTTTAGTTTGTGATGGGTTTTCCTACAGAGCATATCCCAGCAAACTGCCCAGTGAGGGAGAGGAGTGGAAGGTGAGCTTTGAAGGCAGATGAGAGATAGTGATATGGGGAAGATGGTCCAGAGAAAGGAGCCACTGCGATAACCGATTGGGACCTCTTGTCTAACACAGGCTGTAGCACTTTCCTGGACGTAGAATCTGGACGGGGGCTGCTCAGATCCATATGGGAGACCCCGTGCTCAGTGGAGACACTAACGAGGTGTCTTTGGACAGCAGGGCAGTTCCCGTCCATTCAGCCAGTCATGCATTGGGATTGCATGTTTGTGGGGGCCGTCACTGCTGGTGGAAGTCGCCAGTCTGAGGGTCGCCAGGGTAAGTGGGTAGGGACCGGGCCAAACTCTTCAACCTCCAAACATGCCAGCATGGGGCGGGGGGAAGGTTCTCTAGCAGTGCAGGGCTCCAGCACTGGTGCAGAGCTGGTCTCATGACTAATGGCCCAGCCCAGGATGCTGCACAGGCCACATGTCAGTAGGCTCCAAGGTCTGTGTGTTCATTAAAAAAATATATGTTGTTCTCAGCCCCTAACACTGTGAAACATATCCCAAGAGCCATGCACCAAATATAAACAAGTGAGTCTGCAGCCAGCCTGAAACAGTCGCTCTGAAAGGTGCAAATTGCCTGGTTTGTCTCAGGAGGGCGTTAACTCTGAAACCTAATGATATCGTGTTAAGTGTCATCTGTGTTGTCTGTTAGCGTGGAGCATTTCAGCTGACGCAGCCAGACTCCACTTTCACGCTGCCATCTCAGGCTGCTTGGCCCAGCTTCCCCTTTACAAAGTCACCAAAACGCACCAGCATTCTTCCCCAACAGCTTCTCTAGCGCAGCTATGTGCTGCTGATGCAAATGTCAGAGGCAGATGAAAAATGCAGGAGCAGGGTAAAACAAATGACACTGCCGATTCATAGGGATCCCACAAGGGGAGCTGTGCTGAGTGAATTATTCGTCTTCATATTTAACTTTACAGCTCCGGAGTCTGGCACTGCCTGTGTGTCCACGTGGAGCCGAGGGAAGGCAGAGGCGTGATCCGAACTGCCTTGGTTCTGGCACGCCTGTGTCAGGGGCGGGACATGACCTGCGTCCGGACAGAAGAGGAAGATCCCTGTTCTGAAGGTTTGATTTCAAAGGGCCTGGCCAGCCCTGCTCAGGGAGATCTCAAAGCGGGAGAGGTACCCCGCTGGGAACAAGTACAGCTCCAGGTTTCGAACCTGATCTAAGGTCGGGGCAGATTTTTCTCTCCCTTCACAAGACAAGGATGTTTTTGCCCTCAGGAAACTCCCAGCCTGATGAGACAAATCAAACGTGAGGCAAATCAGTCATGGCCGCCGTCCTCTGTACATCTCGGCTGCCTCTTGGCTCTTTGCTAAGGGTCATTTGCCAAATGGCGCAGCACCACTGAGAACAGTGAGAACCCGGGAAGGAAATGGGGCCAGATCCATACAAGAGAAGATAAAGGAGCCTGTGTTTGGCAGGGCTCTCAGACTGCGCTACCTTTCTCAGCCTCTCCGGGGCCAGCCTTTCTGTGAACCTTGGCCCAGCCTGCCAGAACCATCAGAAAGTTCGTCAGGTCCCATCTCGTTCCGCCCCCGGGGCCAGCACAGGATCTCTGATCCCCAGGTTAGCCCAGGCTGGATTTCAATGTCCCAGGCGATGGGACCCTTTGCCGTATCCCCTGGCGGACAGCGCCATAGCCTGGCACATCTCAGCATGAGGAATGACTGCCTGAAAAGCCTTTTGCTCCATTCCTCACTTTGCCCCTGGCTATCCCCTCCTGGATTCACCTCCACAATTAGCCCTTTGCACTAACCTTGTCTCTTCCACCCACAAATCTCAAAACCCATCAGGGACATTCAGCCGCACAACTCCCCAGGGGCGATTGAGAGCCCCTTTCCCTAGAGGGGAAACCGAGGCACAGACACTCACCTGAGGTGGCTCTGGGGGCTTCTGAGGGCTGAGTGGCCTGGGCTCTGGTGGTTTTTCGCCTTCCTCTGTAGCACAGGGCATGGTTCACCTACCAGTGAATTCTCTGTATCTTAAAGTCCTTAAATTCTGATTAAGGAGGTAAATAACTCAGTGATAGGTTGGTGGCCTATTGCTGGAGTGGGTGGGTGAGGTCTTGAGGCCTGCATTGTGCAGGAGGTCAGACTAGATGATCGTACTGGTCCCTTCTGACCTTAAAGTCTATGAGTCTATGGGTAGCCAGTTACACCTCTGGAATTTGGTTGGGACCCAAATGTGGGTTCTGGGGTCTGTTTGTAGGCCACCAAGGGTGATGGCTGTGTCCTGAGGTCACCCAGTACAATGCCCTCCCTCTCTCTGGGACGTGGGCTGCAGTACGGGGACGGGTTCAAAAGGCAAGCTGAGCTTTTTTCTGGGCAGGACTGGTGAAAGAAACAGGAGCTCTTGGTGTGGGAGCTGGGGAAGGAGCATCTCAGGGCAGCCAGGTGGGTCTGGTGTTCCTAGATGCTGACAGATAAGAGATGGAAAGGAGCCATTGTTCTTCTTGCCCTGCCCCTCACCTGGGTATCGGGGCAGCGCTGTTCAAGGTGTAAGGCTGCATCAGTCGTGCAGCTCCCCCGAGGGTGGGCGGTGGTGTCTCAGTCACTGCATGGGGGCCAGATCCAGGCCTGAAAGGACTCTCCCCCACGGGGCGGGCGCCATTTGTCGGGTGCAGTTGCGGGCGCTTTACAAGCCAGCCGTTAATGACGGGCTGGAGCCAAAAGCTCCGATCCCCAGTCTCCAAAGCGCTGGGAGAATTGCACTCTCACTCCAGACTTGGCTGTAGGGTAATGGGCCGGATCCCTGGCCGGCAATCGGGACAGAGGACCAGCCCCAATGGGGGTGTCCGACCTGTGCGGAGACCCTCTCAGGGCTCAGAAGCAATAAGAAGCAGGTATGTCTGTCACAGGTCAGGATATGAAAGCCTGGTGACGCTTGTCCAGCGATGCGCTGGGATCCAGGCACATGGCCCGGCTCAAATAGCAGGCCTGGAATGATAAACACTGGTGTGATGCAGAGAGGACAGCTGGTCCCACATTCCCTTCTGAAGAGCCGCAGAGGTTACTCAGCCGAGCCAGCTTGCAGGGACAAGAGCTCAGCCCAGACTGGCTCTTCCACAGCCACGAGCCAGGTTTGCACCCACAGCCGTTTGCACAGAGCCTGTGTTTTCCTGGCCTCCAAACGAGCCGGGGAATGCCGCTCCAGGACGTCTGCAGAAATCCTGGCAGAGAGAATGAGCCGGGCCTGGCTTCCCCTGAAGGTCCAGTGGCCAGCAAGGAACCCCAGGCTGGGTCCCAAGAAGGCTGAGGCCCGAACCATGGCTGATTTCCAGATTTCTGCGCCTCCCGCAGCGCACCATCGTGTCTGACTGCAAGCGCATCAGGGCAGGGACCATATGCTCCCACCCAATACAAGGAGTCAGGGAGCCCCCCTGCCTCTGAAGGGGGGACAAGAGAGCCAGCTAGGGTGAGGGTGATTGGGGGAGCTGGGCATAAATTAGACTGGCCACTTTGGGGAACGGCAAAAGGGGACGGAGCATGGGGAAGAGGTGAGGGCACACAGCCAATCTAGAAAGCTGCCAGCCAGGGGTTTACCTGCCCCTGCGGAGAAGAGGCTGGCGACAGGGAAGCGAGGCTGGAGCATTGTCATTAGCAAAGGGTCAGCCACGCTGCGTAGCAGAGACGTTACTCCTTGGGGTCTGGTTCATTCTGCCTCTGTACCGGAGAGAAGATGGGGAGCCACAGCCAGATTAAAGGGGCTAACAGTGAGGTGGCCAAATTTGCAGATGATACAAAACCACCCAAGATAGTTGAGTCCAAAGCACACTGGGAAGAGTTACAAAGGGGTCTCGCAGAACTGTGTAATGGGGGAACCAAAGGGCAGATGAAATTCACTGTTGATAAATGCAAAATAATGCACATTGGAAAACAGAATCCCAGCTGTACATATAAAATGATGGGGTCTAAATTAGCTGGGACCACTCAAGAAAGATCCTGGAGTCATTGTGGAGAGTTCTCTGAAAATATCCACTCAATGTGCAGCGACAGTCAAAAACGTTAACAGAATGTTGGGAATCATTCCTTTAGGAAAAGGATAGATAAAAAGACAGAAAATATTGTATCACCTCTGTATAAATCCATGATACGCTCACATCTTGAATACTGCATGCGGATCTGGTTGCTGCATCTCAAAAAAGATATATTGGGATTGGAAAAGGTACAGAAAAGGGTAACAAAAATGATTAGGGGGATGGAACAGCTGCCACATAAGAAGAGAGAAATAGACAGGGACTTTTCATCTCGGAAAAGAGATGACGAAGATGATAGAAGTCTATAAAATAATGACTGGTGTGGAGAAAGTAAATAAGGAAGTGTTATTTACTCCTCGTAACACAAAAACTAGGGGTCACCAAATGAAATTAATAGACAGTAGGTTTAAAACAAACAAAAGTATTTCTTCATACAACACACAGTTAACTTGTGGAACTCCTTCCCAAAGGATGTTGTGACAGCCAAGACTTTAACGGGGTTCAAAAAAGAACTAAATAAGCTCATGGAGGATAGCTATTAGCTAGGATGGGCAGGGATTTCTGTTTGCCAGCAGCTCAGAGTGGCCGATGGGATGGGTCACTTGATGATGCTCTGTTCTGTTCAGTCCTCTGAAGCCCCTGGGATTGGGCATTGTCAGAAGACAGGACACTGGGCTAAAATGTCATTGATCTGACCCAGTATGCTGTTCTCATGTGCTTATGTTCAGAGATGTTTATGCAACAGGGCTGGCAGGAAACCCCCCCCCCCCCCCCCCATCCACCACTGCAAGTTGGGAGCGAATAACCAACCTAGCATACCTAGGTTGCAGGATGGTCAGCCACCCACCCCATGGCCACCCGGGGACCCTTCTGCACCTTTTGTAGAAATCTGTCCCTGACACAGCAGTGTTGAGCCTCTCGCGGCCGCACCCTGGGGAGGCATGGCAGGACTGCCGTCCCCATTGCACAGATGGGAAACTGCGGCAGAGGGAGGCGAAGTGACTTGCCCAGGTTCACACAGGAAGTCTGAGGCAGAGCTGGGATCTCCCCTGTCCAGGTCTCCCTTCACCCAGTCTCCTGCCCTAACCGCTTGGCCGTTATTCCTCTTCTGTGCAGGGATGCTGCCACGAGTGGCTTGCCGAGCACCATTGACTTTCACAGGTGTGCTCTGGACTGACACCAGTCTGAGGAGATCAGGATCCAGTGTGCCGTAAATTACTCCCAAAAGGGTGACACGGTCCTGCTTTCTCGCCCTGCGGGTGGGCAAAGCGGTGGGATTCCCAGCGACACGTCCACCCCGCTGTCACACTCTGCCGCACAGTCCCCCCGTTTCCACTAGAAACCTGTCTTTGCAGTGCCCCTAACCCACGGCGAGCTGCTCAGCCATCTCAAAGAGCCCTTTTAAAACAACAAACACAGGAATCAAATGCCCGTCGATTGGATACACTCGGCTTTCATGCCCCGCTGGAGCAATGGGTGGCAATCACGTGTCCCTAACCAGTGAGCAAAGTTCAATGTAATAAATGCAGCTAAACAAACCTGGCTCTTTGTAAATGCACGCGCTGCTTTGCATAATAACCTTCTGAAGGAAGAGGTTCCCGCAGCCCAGAACCGCCAGTGAAACTCTCCACTCTATTGACTGCCAGCCAGACGGCCATCACGGATGTTGGCCAAGCAAGGAGGAAATTCCGCAGCTCAGGGCTGCCAGCTCACCCGTGTTACCACCCGGTTCACAGTCTCTGCTGTTTTCCTTAATGTCCCAGCTCCTGGACTCATGATGTGTGAAAATCTCAGTTTTCATTCTGAAAGAAGGCCGGCTAGCCTCTAGGGCGGTGAGGAAAAGCTCGAGGGCATGAGGCTGAAGATGAACAATGCCAGAAGATCAATAACGGGAGCCTGTATTGTGTTATTTTCATCCGGGAGATTTTTTAAAGCCCCTCTTGGGAGGGTTGTTTTGCGGGGAGGGAAGGGTCTGACTCCTGAGTTCAAACACTCGGGCTTGGCAATCATGAGGCCTTTCCCCATCCCATCTCCAAGGGGAAGGTCGAGAAATGAGGCAAGATTCACCCCTGGCTGAGTCTAGGTGCAAGCAGGGATTTGGGGGCAATCATGCTGGTTTCCAAAGAGCTGTGATGCGGTGATGGACGCAGTAAGCCTACCTGTGACCCACCTGAAGAAAGCCATTTTGCATACGAGCCTTGCTGCCAGTGGATCATGTTGGGCCCAAATTCAAAGCAGTTCTCCCAGACTCAGGCTAAAATACAGGACTTGGGAGAAACCAGGTTTAACCTCAATTTTAACAGTCATCTAAGGCTCACCCCACAGCTCACCCCACAAACAACCTGCTCTGGAGAAGCTTCACAGGACACTGAATTGGAATTGGCGACCGAGGGCAAAGCCTAGGTTTTGAGATGGGGAAGTGAGTCCCCAGGCAGATTAGAAATGTCCCAGTAATCCCTGGGTTCTGGGGCCTTTTAAAACACAGCAAAGAGCCTCATCTTTCATTGTCTTTAGCCCTCTTCCCCATTCAAAGAGCTCTCCAAATGGAGCCCATTGCTCATCCTGTCCAGCTCCTCTCAGGCATTTCAGTGATTCCAAATACTGGGGCCTTTGTTATTATACCTAGCTCATGGATGGGGAAACTGAGGCATGGAACCAAACAGAATCCCAGAGTCCTGAATCAGAGAAGATGAGAGTTGGAAGGGACTTAAGGAGGCATCCTGTCCAACCCCCTGCACAAAGCAGGGCCAGCCCCAACTAAATCATCCCGGCCCTCCTGCTCTGATCACTAGGTAACATTGCCTTTTAGAGCAACAGCCCTCCTCTGATTGGCTGGAAAACACCAAGCACATCTGCACTCTGCCCCAGTCCAAATGAGGAAACCTGAGCACCTGTCCCTCGAGCGTGGGCAGGGATTTGCCAGCCGGGAGAGCTAACCTTTCGGGACCCCATGGTGCGACAGAAAACAGAGCCCTTGGGACAGAGCCATTGTCACAGGACCAGCGATTGCTGATTCGAAAATAAAACCACCTCCACTTTAGCTGGCAGTTCACACAGGGTGGGGAGGCACGAACACAAACTGGGTTGGAGGGTGGCCCTTCAAAGCCGTTCTATGGGTCTCCAGGGCCGCCGAAGAAGGAGATTAGGAAATGATGACAGAGACAAGCGTGGTCCTATGGGAAAGCCTGGACTTTGCTCCAGCAGCAGGCAGAGCTGCAGGGACTGTGGCAGGGCACAGATACTGGGAATACCGTACATTCTGTACAGTGCACGGAAGTTTTATGGGGCTGCGACGCACCAGAGGCTCAGAGATGCCAGGCTAAACTTCCCTCCCTGCCCCGCAGCTCAAGCCAGCTGGGCAGCTCCATGGACCAATGGGCACTAGTGTGGCATGGCTTCCCTCCGGGCCAGCAATGCGACTGAAGCTGGGCAGCGGCAAATGCAGTATGAACAAGCGATGGTACCCTAACACCACCTCCAAACCCTGTGCACCTGACTCAACAGGGGGCCACCTGCCCAAGCCCAGGGTGGGAACCACCAAGGCCCGTGCTGTGTAGACAGCTAAAGGGGTGCGTGAGGGAGCGAGTTAGTGGGGAAAGCAGGTGGAGGAGAACAGCAAGTGTGTGGAGCTGGCTTTCGATAGACTTGGCAGTCCGGGGCAGACTGAGGCCCGCGGCACTGCCCTGGCTGACCTCTGGAAGGTGGTGTTCACAGACAAGACGTGATGTGGTTTTTAAATCCATAGGGACCGAGAGGGCCACCGGAGAATTGCTCGTGTGGGGTCTCCCACCTGCTGGGTCAATGGGCCGCCCCGTGTGTGATGCTGGCTGGATTAGGGGACCATTTATGATATTATGTAACATTCAGATGTCCAAATGACAATATGAGACATTCATATCACGCACCAGGCCAGAGGTTACAATGCGCTAAGGGTGATGGGATCGTTTATGGCTATGTGTCAGGGAAATTACGGATATGTTTGATGTATCGGTTTTGCAGTTTGTGCTGTTTTTCTGGGCCACACCCCAGACAGGCTGGCTGCAGGAATAACCTGCCGAATGGCCCATTAAGAGAACTCACAGGTACAGAGAGCCCAGTGGCAGACCCAGGGCTACCCCCAATGAGGAACCAGGACTTACGTGGGTGACTCGAGACTCCATCTTTTTTCTGTAAGTTTCCGCAAAGAGCAGGACAAAGGGCCACAGGACACAAAAGGCACTTCCACCGCATCCCTTTCGCCTTTAGTCACCAGCCTTCCTCCGGATCAACTCATCCACAACGGAGGCTGTGGCACGAAGGACTGAGACCCAGCCAGGTACTGGATGTGCCCAGAGGGACTGGACAAGCCTACAGACACCACAGTCTAATGCAAACCTGATACTGATAGACTTTCAAATCATTTCTATGGATCTGAGCGCTTTAATCCTTCCACATTTCTCTTGTACTTTGTTTCTTCCCTGGTCTCATAAACCTCTGGCCTTCGTTAGTACAGGATTGGCCGGCAGCTAAGATCCAAACTCGTATTGATCTGGTGATGTGGCTGGACCTTTGGGGCCAGGAGAACCTTTTCGGTGACGCTCTTGGAGCTTTAAATAACTTCTCTCTTTGCTGGATCTAGTGGCTGGCTGGGAACCTGAGACTGAAATGCAGGAAAGGGGCTGTGTGTATTTTGTCTCTGCTTCTTGGTAACCAGTTTGGGGAATCAGTTTGTGGCTGACTGGGAAGTCCAGTCACCCACCAGGACTGGGAGAATCAGCTCTCCTTTTGCAGGCAGCCTGCCCTGACTTGGCATTTTCAGGAGGCAGGCCTAGACATGGACAGGTCACACCGGGGTCTTGCCAGGAACTGGCTCAGCCCCACGTCGGGGTTGCAGGATGAGAGTGGCACCTCCTCCCAGCACAGAAGGAAACAGCTAAGAACCCTGGAGCCTGGCTTTAAACACTCCCAAGCACTGGGGAACTGGGGCTCTGCAGCTGGACAGACGTCACCCACGGAGACGAACTGGGCAGACACCATGCTTGTTTCACCCAGAGTCTGCCAGCTTTCCAGTCAGGACCGGTCGCTACTTTTCTGGGTGTAAATTGCACCCTTTTCAGAGATCCCTAGATTCCAAAGCCAGAAGGACCCACAGTGATCATCTGGTCTGACTCAGGGGTGGCTTTTGGGGTAGGCGAAGCAGGCTCACACCGAGGGCCCCAAGCAACTGCTGCTTCACCTACCCCAAAAGCTTCGTCTGCCTCAGTCAGCAGCAGGAGGAGGAACTGGCCCAAGAGGTCCCTTACTGAATGGGGCAGGCATCCTCGTGGAGGATGATGCGGAAAAGGCTGAAGTACTCAATGCTTTTTTTACTTCAGTCTTCACAGGGAGGGCCAGCTCCCAGGCTACTACCCGGGGTAATGCGGACTGGAGAGAAGAGTGTCCCTCGGTGCTGGAAAGTCAGGTTAGGGAACACTTAATGAAATTGGATGTGCACAAGTCCATGGGGCCGGATGAACTGCATCCGAGGGTGCTGAGGGAGTTGGGGGAAGTGATTGCAGAGCCGCTGGCCATTATCTTTGAGAACTCGTGGTGAATGGGGGTGGTCCCGGAGGATTGGAAAAAGGCAAATATAGTACCTATCTTTAAGAAAGGGAAAAAGGAGGATCCAGGGAACTACAGACCGGTCAGCCTCACCTCAATCCCTGGGAAAATCATGGAGCAGGTCCTCAAGGAATCCATCCTGAAACACTTGGAGGAAAATAGAGTGATCAGGAACAGTCAACATGGATTCACCAAGGGCAAATCGTGCCTGACCAACCTGATTTCCTTCTATGATGAGATGACTGGATTTGTGGATGCGGGAAGAGCCGTTGACGTGATATACCTTGACTTTAGCAAGGCTTTTGATATGGTTTCCCACAGCATTCTTGTCGGCAAGTTAAGGAAGTATGGGTTGGACGAGTGGACCGTAAGGTGGATCGAAAACTGGTTAGATCAACGGGCTCAGCGGGTAGGAATCAATGGCTCGATGTCTGGTTGGCAACCGGTAACGAGTGGAGTGCCCCAGGGGTCGGTCCTGGGGTCGGTTCTATTCAACATCTTCATTAATGATCTTGATGATGGAATAGACTGCGTGCTTAGTAAGTTTGCGGATGACACCAAGTTGGGGGGAATGGTAGATACTCTGGAGGGCAGGGACAGGATCCAGGGAGACTTGGACAAATTGGAACACTGGGCCGAAAGAAACCTCATGAGGTTCAACAAAGAGAAGTGCAAAGTCCTGCACTTAGGACGGAAAAATCCCATGCACTGCTACAGGCTGGGGACCGATCGGCTAAGTAGCAGCGCTGTAGAAAAGGACCTGGGAGTTATGGTGGACGGGAAGATGAATATGAGCCAACAGTGTGCCCTTGGTGCCAAAAAGGCCAATGGCATATTAGGCTGCATCAGTAGGAGTATTGCCAGCAGATCGAGGGATGTGATAATTCCCCTCTATTCGACACTGGTCAGGCCGCATCTGGAGTACTGCGTCCAGTTTTGGGCTCCCACTACAGAAAGGATGTGGACAAATTAGAGAGAGTCCAGCGGAGGGCAACAAAAATGATTAGGGGGCTGGGGCACATGACTTATGAGGAGAGACTGAAGGAACTAGGCTTATTTAGTCTGCAGAAGAGAAGACTGAGGGGAGATTTGATAGCAACCTTCAACTACTTGAAGGGTTGCTCCAAAGAGGAGGGAGCTAGGCTGTTCTCGAGGGTAACAGAGGACAGAACAAGGAGCAATGGTTTCAAATTACAGCTGGGGAGGTCAAGGTTGGATATTAGGAAAAACTTTCTCAGTAGGAGGGTGGTGAAGCATTGGAATGGGCTATCTAGGGAGGTGGTAGAATCTCCATCTTTGGAGATTTTTAAGGCTCGGTTAGACAAAACCCTGGCTGGGATAATTTAGGGGGGAGTGGTCCTGCTTTTTAGCAGGGGGTTGGACTAGATGACCTCGTGAGGTCCCTTCCAACCCTATTATTCTATGATTCTATGTGTGGGGAGCTGGGGCCGGGGTAGGAAGAGGGTGGGAGTGTGGCACTGGGGGAGCCGGCGGTAGGGGGTGAGGCTACAGAGCGGGGGCCCCACGGGCTTATAAAGGGCCTAGCAGGTCTACAGGGGTCCCGCAATGGGCCTTTGCCTAGGGCCCCCAATAGACATAGGCCGCCTCTGGTCTGACATCTGCACCGCACAAACCAGAGACCTTCCCTCAACTGATTCCTCTGGGAACTCGAGCAAATCTTTTAAAGAAATAATCCTATCTTGATTTAAAGGGGATTGATGCTGGAGAATCCACTGTGGCCGCTGGGAAATTGTTCCACTGGTTAATTACTCTCCCTGTTCAAAATTCACACTTTGCTTCCGGTCTAACCCTGCCCCAGTTCAACCTCCCGCCATTGGCTCATGTTTCCCTGTCTCAGCGAGACATGAAGTTTTTGTTCCCCATGTAGGTACAGACAGACAGACAGACAGACAGACTCCTCGAGTCCAGACCACAAGGCAGGTTTTCTCTGACTCCTCTCCAATTCACCGACATCCTTCCTGGCTTGTAGCCACCAGACCTGGACACATGATTCCAACAGCGGTCACACCCGCGCCACGTGCAGAGCTCACGTGGTTGTTACGTGGCACACGTGCTATCGGAGGACCCCTGGTGGCAGGACGTGACCCCTCCTGTCCCACAATCTAGTTCTATGGCATTCTGCTTCTTCCGTGGCCCAACCTCGTGGCCAGGTCACCTTTCGAACTCAGACCCCTGGCCGGGTAAGAAAACGTGACCCAGCGTCTGCTTGTCCCGATCTCTCCAGCTTTGTTCGGAGGTCTGGCCATCACTGGTCCCACCAGGCTGAGAATCAGCCAGTTAGGACAGAGCTCAGTGAACTGAGCTGACCTCCAGCCTCCCTTTTGTTCACCCCAGGCTGGCATTAACCTTCCTGGCCACAGGGCTGCAGCGGGAGCTCATGTTGAACCGATTAGCACCCCCAGCCCCGAAAGTGGTGTCAGAGTCCCCAGCCCGAGAGCACAGCGACCCCCGAGATGCATGACTTTACACGCACGCTTTTCTTGCCCAGTTTGCTACACGGCTCTGCCTCAGTGACCAGTTCTCTTCGCTATTTCCATCCCCCACGCTTCGGCGCACACCTTCTCAGTGATGATTTTAGGTTTTCTTCCAGGTCGCTGTTAAAAACACTGGAAAGGGCCAAGAACCGATCCGTGCAGGACCTCCCTAGAAACACCCACTCGATGGTGGCTCCCAGTTTACAGTTACCAGTTAGCTTCCTCTCATCCCTTTCATGAGTGCTGCGTTGACGGTGGTTGGTCTAGCTTCTTAGCCAAAATGTCCCGCGGTACCCAGTTAAATGCCTGACAGAAATCTCACCTCAGCACTGCTACATTGATCAACCACACTGGTAATTTCATCCCCAAAGACAGCAAGTTAATCTATTTCCTATAAATCCACGTTGATCGGCACTAATCATTCGACCCTCTTCTAATTCTTTATTAACTGAGTCCTGTATCAGTGTTCTGCCCCGGCCTCATGTCAAGCAGACAAGCTGGGTCATCCCAGTTCCTCTTTTAAACCTCAGCTGTCCTCCAGTCTTCTGGCTCTTCCCCGGTGCGCAGAGAGTGATTGAAAATCAACACTAACCATCCAGAGATCTCCAGCTCCTTTAAAACCCTCCAGTGTCTGGAGCTGCTCATTAAAGAGAGTCTAACTTCAATAGCTGCCTTTTAACATCCTCCTGAATTGCTGCTGTCATGGAAAGTATTTCATCACCATACGAGCACATCACCCTACTTTTCCCCAAATATGGGACAGAAATATTCAGGAAACACTTCCTTCTGCATTGTAATTGACAGCTGTACCATCTCCTTCTAGTCACAGACTAATTCTATTGTCAGGATTTCTTCTATTCCCCGTAGACTTAAAAATACCCTCCTTGTAGTCTTTTACTCTGGTGGCCATTAACTTGTTGAGGTGGCTTTTCCTTGCCTGATCAATTTTCTTCAGTTCCGAACCCTAATTCGTATGCTTTGCTATCAATGGCTTTTCTTCTTTCCATTTGTTATATATATATATATATATAATGGCTGCTTTCTCTTCCTCTCTTAGCCAAGTTGTGTTTTAGCCTGCATGGCTTTCTCAATTGTTTCTCCACCTGTTGTGCTACTGATGGGATGATCAGGGACTGTAGAGCCAAGCTGTCAGAACAAAGTTAAGCATTTTCTACACTGGCTGGTCCTCATCCTGGTTTAAGCTGGTGCATCCATTTACACTACCCCCCGATCCCCGCTCGACAGCTCATCCTGGAATAAGAGGAAAGGTTCTCTCCTGGATAAGAAGCTGGTTAAAAGACAGGAAACAAAGGCTAGAAATAAATGATCATTTTTCACAGTGGTGAGATGTAAACAGTGGTGTCCCCCAGGGATCTGTATCGTGACCAGTGCTGTTCAACATATTCATAGATGATCTGGGAAAAGGGGTGAACAGTGAGGAGGCA
Source organism: Pelusios castaneus (assembly GCA_007922175.1). Taxonomy (NCBI): domain Eukaryota; kingdom Metazoa; phylum Chordata; order Testudines; family Pelomedusidae; genus Pelusios; species Pelusios castaneus. The sequence continues at coordinate 348,542 of ML685944.1, read as the reverse complement.
TAGTTTGTAGACAATAGAATATTGCTCATGATAGTTAAGTCCAAAGCTGACTACAAGAATTTACAAGGGGATCTCACAGAATGGGGTGACTGGGCAACAGAATGGCAGATGAAATTCAGTGTTGATAAATGCGAAGTACTGAACACTGGAAAACATAATCCAAATTATACACACTACCATGTGCTCAAACCATCACGGCTACCTATCTACCAACTGCTTCATCAATTGCAACCTCCGACGGAGGCGGTAATCTTTTCTCCCCGGGATGGTATGATGCCCCTGCTGCTCAAGTTGGCGAGATCGTCAGGTTTACAATGCTATATGGAACAAGACAAGGCAAGGGCGGGTATTACATCAGGAGAAACGGTTTGGGGCAATTGCTCGTCAAAAGAACACCAGTTCCGAAGGGGCTAGAACTGTGCGCTAAAACAAATCCAGATCTGTAGGTCTGAAACGTTACCATGTCCTCAGCTCCCTTCATCCACCTCCAGAGGACATCAGAAATCCCCGCTGGCAGAAAGCAGAGTCAGAAGCTGAACGTTTAGGACGCCCCATGTAGGTTAGTAAAGCACAGCACCAGGGTGCCCTGTTAAATCATCACAGACTAGAACTGAGCAGCACGTGAGGTATTTTCAAAAAAACTTTCCAGATTTCTGTGACCAAGGCCAAACATTCTTTCTCTGCAGGCCCGACCACACGTGCAAAGGAAGGTCAGAATTTGTTCTGTAATCAGCACAGAATGCGTGGGAACGAGAGCCTTCAAGAGCTCAAAACCCTTCATTGTGAAAAAGGACGTGGCCGGAGAGCACCAGTTGGATTGTTCCAAGCTTCAGGAGAATTTTCCGCTGCAAGGGTATTAACGATGAGGATTATTATTAAAGGCCTGAGACTAGAAGTCCCAGGATGCAACACTTAACTCTGGGAGACATTATAAATGGGTGGCTCTGGAATGGAATTTAGCACTGGGGCAGCATTTTTCATCCCTCAGTCTCAAAGCGCTCTTCAAAGAAGTGCTGTACTGATTGGAAATGTCCTGACACAGCTTTGTGCCATCAGAAATGCCATTTCATCCAAGTCACACATGTCCAGGGGAACGGGTCAGTTTCATTTTGGAAAACCTGAAACAGAATGTTTCAACGCCGTTCTGAGAGGAGTCGAGTGGAACGTGGTGATAGGCTGTTCTTTAAAACCCAATCTGACTTTGTTCATTACAACTCAATATTTTTAAAATGTCGTAAGTGCAATCAAAATATTTGATACTTACAGAAAAGACTGTTTCAGCTGACCTGAAATGAATTCTTTTTTCTGAAATAGTTTGTGGGAAAATTTTCAATGTTTTGGATTTGTTTCAATTTGGAAGGAAAACCAATTTTTAAATGACAGAAGCTCTGACTTCCAACCAGCTCTACTCAGTGCCCATAGCCCCATGTTACAAGTGGGGAAACTGAGGTACAACAGGGGACATGATTTGCTGAAGGACACGTATTGAGTCAGTGGCAAAGCCAGCCAACACCCCATTCTCCCCCCACTGGACCACACAAAGGGCTCTAAACCAACTCATCCTCAACAACAGGGCAGTTTCCACAATGCTGTACCGTTATTTACAGCCTAGGCTCTATCCTGGGCACACACAAAGCTTCAGTGGGAATTCCTGATGTATAAAGAATGCACGTCTTAGCACTTTAAAAATGGCTGTGCTCCACCCTAGAGGTGACTGCATTTCAGTGGTGGGAGAGCATCCTCTGCATAAATTCCAAAGGGGGAGCGTGTTAATCTAGTTCAGCAAAACAAAAAAGGAGTCTTGTGGCACTTTTAAAGACTAAGAAAACATGAGCTTTTTTGGGTGAAGTCCCATTTCGTCAGATGCCAGAGTGGAGAAACTTACACTGAAAAGAAACTTACAGTATGGGAGTGAAAGATAAATCATGTGATTACATTTCCCTGCATCAGGTCAGATTACTTGTGGGATATCGCCCAGAAAAACACATGCAAAAACCAAATTTGTTAGTCTTTAAAGTGCCACAAGACTCCTTTTTTGTTTTGCTCTACATAAATCTTACCTGAGATGAATAAGAGGAGACACAAGGTAAACCAAATAATTAATAGGACCTGACAGTACTGCTGGCTCATAGCACAAAAACAAAGGGGCACTCAAAGCAACCAAAATGTGGCACATTCAACACAGAGCAAAAGAAAAACTTCTGCACAACACTCAGCTGCCCTGTGGAACTCACTGCCACAGGACAGCATTGGGGCCAAATGTTTTGCAGCATTCAAACAAGGATCGGGCATTTATATGGGTAATGGGAACTTCGAGAGTTAGAAGAGGAAGAATTAAAACACAATCAAGGAATTGAAAGAGCTGGTTATCAACTTCCCTGCCCTCAGCATAAGCTGATCTCTATCTATTGTGTGTGGGAAGAAACTTTCCCATCGGTTACCCCTTTGGGACCTTTGCAGCTTCCTTTGAGCCACACGGTGCTGCACATGCCATGGAACTGAGGGAGCTGAGGTCTGTGCCTCTCAGATGGTTCCTATCAAAGCCACACAAGCGAGGGCTGATTCTTTCAGGGAAAGCTGATTTCCAAGGGACATGAAATACCGAGCCCGTCTAAGGAGAAATGTATCAGGCGAAAGAAATCTGCTGTAGGAAGGGAACAGATGCTGTCAGCCAAGGGTTTATGGAAAGTCTTCCTGGTGAGGAGAAAGGCTTTCAAGATCACTAGCAGTAATAAACGTAAGCAATTGAAAAGGGTAATTAGAGGAGGAGAGAACACACGCAGCGCCCAGCTGCACAGATTACTCCTGCGAATGGGCAAAGGCTGCTAGAGCGTATTCCCAGCTGGCCAGAGAGGAGGGTGGAAAACCAGCCAGCGAAGAATCAGCCTAGGATTGCGGGGGGTCACTGGAGCTGGGAGTGGGGGGCAGGCCTGTCAGCCCTCAGTGATGAAGTGGGATTTTCTCCCATGGAAGCTCATGTGACATATTAATTTGTTAGTCTTTAAAAGTGCCCCAGGACTCCTTCTTTGTCCCGAAAGGATGGTGCAGATGCTAATGGCCAGGATGGGCTGGAGGGGGAGACGCTGTAGGGCAGCTAACCAGAGCCCTGGGAACAGCACATATGTGCAGCAGGCACTGGATGGAAGTCGTAGCCCTGGGGGCCTGTGCGGTGGGGTCCTGGGTGCAGGATGCCCCAGGGTCAGGCGCTGACTGATGGAAAGCGCCTGGGGAAAGGCTGCCTGATAGCCATGGCACTGGGCACTCCCCACCCTGTCTGGCCAGGCCTGCTGCAGGATCCTGCCCTGGACCATCCGGTCTGGGTATGTCCACATCAGCCAGCCTGGCTCTCAGCTGCCTGGCCCGCAGCCCCACGTGGGTCTACCCAGGCAAGGAGGCATGTGGTGGTGGTGTGAATGAGGAAAGGTTTTATAGGGCCACTCCCAATATTGGGGCTTTTTCTTACATAGGTACCTATTGCCCCTGCTCCTTGGTCTGGATTTCCCACACTGGCTGTCTGCTCACCATAGGGACAGAGCAGTTGGGGGGCTGCCTGGCCTGTGTCTGACCTCCGTTCACCTCCTCCCGAGTCAGCAGCTCTAGGGGGCACCAGCTGCCACCTGGGTGTTTAACAACACTCTGATAAATCTTTCTCTGGGCTGGACTCCTGGAGGGCTGGGAGCACCAGCCTCCTGTCTACACGAGAGCTCCCAGGACCGTGTGCCCTGGCACAGCCTGGCAGGGGGCAGCGAAAGTGGGAAGTGCTCTGGCAGCTCCCTGAGCACAGACAGGGCTGCTGGCTCTGCTGTGCTCCCCTCCTGCCACGGGACCGTCACACCAGACCAAAGGGCGAACATGAGAAGTGGGGTTGGTTCTGAATGGGGCTGGGTGACAAAGCAAGCCACTCAGTGCCATTCTTAGAAAGGGCCATCAGCTTGAAATGCCTGGAGCTGTTTGCAGACACCATCACCCAGGCAGCGCAAGGCAAAGGTGGGAAATTTATGGCCCAGCATTTTCCAAGGCACCCCCTGAGATCCTGCAACCAACGCCGGAGTGACAGACAGCAGGGAGCCCTGCTCCTCCAGAGCAAGGCAGGAGCAGCCGTCCAGGGAGGCTTTAGAAAGGAGCTTTTAGAGCACAATTTGGAGTCTGTACAGGGACTGTTTCCCTGCTCTGGATCCAGTTTGCTCCTTAACATCCCAGATGCCTGGACCTGACTCCACACCAGTTTCTGCCCCGTGTAAATCAACGGGCGTGACACCGGTGCAAAACTGGTGCAGGAAATGAATCAGGAGCTGAGACTGCCATCAAAGCGCACCGATTTTCCTCCACACCTGATTCTGTTCTGACTGACATCACACTGGTGAACATCAGGACGGCAGGGAAGGCACCCCAGGAATGTAAATCAGGAGACCGGACCCAGACCTGCCCACCAGCCCTTGCGGAGCCAGGCGGGTTTCTTTCTGCAGTACGTGCTGACTTTCCCAGTGGGAAAAGCCACTCCAAGGAGCTGCATCTGTTTCCATCTGACACTTTTCAAACGCACCCTGAGGGGGGACTCCCCCGCAACCCCAGTGACAAGAAAGGGCCCCCCCGCAGGCCCAGGAAACTGCAGCCAAGTCACACTTCTGCAAATAGCTGCCCCCCCCCCTTTGTTGGAGTGATTGCAAAGCAAGGATTCCCAGTGTGTGTGAGTGTGCCTGTAGACTGTGTGAGCGTGAGTATGTGTGTGCCTCTAGAGTGTGCATGAGTGTGTGTGTGTGAGAGTGTGTGCACCTGTAGAGTGTGTGTCTGTGAGAGAGAGTGTGCACCTGTAGTGTGTGTGTGTATGTGAGTGTGTGCATCTGTAGAGTGTGACTGCGTGTGTGAGAGTGTGTGAGAGAGAGTGTGTGTACCTGTAGAGTGTGTGTGTGTGTGAGTGTGTGCATCTGTAGAGTGTGACTGCATGTGTGAGTGTGTGTGTGAGAGACAGTGTGTGCACCTGTAGAGTATGTGTGTGTGTGAGTGTGTGCATCTGTAGAGTGTGACTGCGTGTGTGTGTGTGAGAGAGAGAGAGTGTGTGCACCTGTAGAGTGTGTGTGTGTGTGAGTGTGTGCATCTGTAGAGTGTGACTGCGTGTGTGTGTGTGTGAGAGAGAGTGTGTGCACCTGTAGAGTGTGTGTGTGTGTGAGTGTGTGCATCTGTAGAGTGTGTGTGTGTGTGAGTGTGTGCATCTGTAGAGTGTGAGTGCGTGTGAGTGTGAGAGAGATAGTGTGCGCACCTCTAGAGTGTGAGTGTGCAGAAACCCCAGCCCCGAGGCGACACACCGCCAGGAGTTTCCCAGCGGGTCCCCCGGGACAGCCGACCCCTCCGGGGAGGAATCTCCCACCCTCCGGCCGTCCCCCTTCAATCCCCCCTCGCCTTCCCAGCCCGGCGGCTCCCCGCGGAGCGAGGCCACGGGGATGGGCCGGCACTCACCGATGGTGGTGATGACGGTGATGGCGAAGTAGAAGGAGCCGGCGAAGCGCCACTGCAGCCCGGCCTTATGCGGCTTGAGGCGCAGCACCACCCGCTCCAGCTCCTGGTAGCCGGCGCTGCTCAGGTTGTATTTGCTCCGCAGCTCCCGCTGCGTCTCCTGCAGCCGCAGGCGCTCCGCGGTCTCGGCCGCCGACTCCAGCGCGTCGAAGACGGCGGCGCCCGCCAGCAGGTAGGCGAAGGTGCAGAGGATCAGCGCCCCGGTCCGCACGTTCTGCCGCTTCATCCTCCGCCGCGCCGCGCCGCGCCGCGCCGGCCCCGGCCAGGGCGGAGCCGAGCCGAGCCGAGCCGAGCCGGGCCGGGCGGGGGGCCGGGAGCTGTCCTTCAGCACCACCCCCGCCGGGAGGGCAGGGCTCCGGGGGCCGGCCGGGGGGCAGCCGCTCCCAGACAGACAGACAGACAGACACCCCCCCGAGAGCGGGAGATCTCTCTCGCGCTCTCTCTCTCGCTCTCACACACTCAGCCGGGAGATCACACACACACACACACACACACACACACACACACACACACACACACACACA
>ML685944.1:229941-342407 GCA_007922175.1 Pelusios castaneus | reverse complement strand
CACATGCACACACACACTCAGCTGGGAGATCACACGCATGTACACACTCACTGACATGCACGCACACACTCAGCTGGGAGATCACACACACTCAGCTGGGAGATCACACACATGTACACACTCACTCACGCACATTCACATGCACACACACACTCAGCCGGGAGATCACATGCATATACACACTCACTCATACTCACATGCACACACATACTCAGCCAGGAGATCACACGCATGTACACACTCACTCACTCATACTCACATGCACACACACACTCAGCCAGGAGATCACACACATGTACACACTCACTCACACACATTCACACACACGCACACACTCAGCTGGGAGATCACACACATGTACACAATCACTCTCTCTCTCACACACACACACTCAGCCAGGAGAGCTCACAAGTACACACACACTCACTCACTCACTCACACACACACACACTCACACACGGAGGCTGCAGTTACACACATATAGAGGGAGATCACACACACGGAGACACACCCAGAGGGGAGAGATAACACAGACACACCGGGGGATTGCATGCACAAGGAGACACACCAGGCAGGGGAGATCACACACACACAGGGCTGGGAGAGGCAGATGGCCGGGCAGACAGCTGTGTGTACATGCATGTAACATTCCTGTCTTACACACACACACACACACACACACACACACACACACACACACACACAGTCCCTGTGTCTGGTGTTGGGCCATGACTGCTATGAGTTAGAGACCACCAGGGGAGTCTGACCCCAGTCAAGTTTTTCCCCTGCTGTGTGCAGGCCAGCAGGCTCACAGCTCTGCCTACCGAATGCTTCCTTGTTGGAAAGCCGGGAGAGTGAGCCAGACAGATGGCCAGAGCAGGGTGAAAGGGAGCTGCTCTGGGGAGGGGCCAGGCAGGAATCCTGGCAGGAGGAGCCGGTTCTTTGGAACACTCTGGGTGCCAGGACAGATTTGGTTTGGAAGAAGTTTGATTGCTTGGTTCTGGCCGGGAAGCTTTGGGTCAGATTCAGAACTCAGCCATGGCAGTGTAAAGCTGTAAGGAGTGGGGGGGGGGGGAGGGATTGGGCAGGTGTCTCTCTCTGTGCCTGAGTTTCCCATCTGTAAAATGGGTCTAAGAGGGCGGTTGTCAGGATATATGCGTTAAAGACAGTAGGGTGCTCAGAGAGTGTGGTAATGGGGCCAGACAAGCACAAATGTGGCTCGAAAACTGGTGTCATATTTTAAGTGAGAGCATAAACAAACTCCCAGTCTTCTCTCATGCGAAGCGCCCACTGACTTTAACGGGATTTTTGCAAGAGAGAGAGTTGCTGGGCGTTGCTCTTTCCGCACTCCCTGCAGAGCGGCTCCATACCCCTGGTACACACCATTCCTAAATGGGTGCAAATCAGTTTGGCTCTCTGCCCTTTCACTCGGCTGTCCCTTGTTCTCAGTGGTGCGGGGTCATTTTCCTAGTGGAGACCAGGCTCCTGACTGTAAATTCTTTGGGACCCCTGTGGGCAGGTCATGAACCACTCTGTCATAAGGCACTCGCACAAGGGGGCTTGCACGACGCACCTTCATTCTGGCCTTTCCAGCTCCTGAGTGCTTCTCTCTGCAGTCGGAATGCTCTTTTAATGTTGGGGCTTTTATCTGCAATTTCGCTCTATAAATAGCCGGGTTTAAGTCAGCTCCGGTGTTGCTGTCTCTTCGTCACACTCAATATGAGATGATTGTTCTGCTCAGCAACGTCTCCTGAGCCGAGAGGAAAACATACTTTGTTAACACCGCAATGAGTTTTGCTAACAGCAAAGCATCCTGCAGAAAGAAAAGGATGAGTTACGAACATTGGGCCCCAAGACACAGGTAATCAGCTGCCAACCCCAGGAATTAATGACAAGTGTTCGTCACGCATGGGTTGGTGCTTTAAATACCTCAACAGAGGCAGCTCTGCAAGGCGGCTGGTTCTACCGTGGCAGGGCGCCCACTCCAGCTGCAACGTAGAATCCGAGAAAATGAGGGTTGGGAAGGACCTCAGGAGGTCATCTTCAACCCCCCGCTCAAAGCAGGGCCTTCCTCAACCAAACCATCCCAGCCAGGGCTTTGCCAACAGGGCCTTAAAATGTCTACGGATGGAGATTCCCCCACTTCCTCCCTAGGGAACCCATCCCAGAGCTTCCCCACCCTCCTGGGAAAAAGCTTTTCCTAATATCCAACCTCGACCTCCCCCACTGCAACCTGAGACCATTGCTCCTAGTTCTGTCCTCTGCCACCACTGAGAACAGCCTGGCTCCCTCCTCCCTGGAACCCCCTTCAGGTAGTGTAAGGCTGCTATCAAATTCCCCCTCACTCTTCTCTTCTCTTCTCTTCTCTTCTCTTCTCTTCTCTTCTGCAGACTGAAGGAGCCTAGTTCCCTCAGCCTCTCCTCATAAGTCATGTGCTCCACCCCCCTGGTCATTTTTGTTGCCCTCCCTTGAACTCTCTCCAGTTTGTCCCCCTCTTTCCTGCAGAGAGGGCCCCAAAACATTTGGAACTGAACTCCGGACTTCTGCCTCCCAGGTTGTTCTCCGCCCATCAGGTTACTCAAACGCAGATATGCAGCTCCCTTTTAAAGCACATGTGAACATGCAGGGAGAAAAATGGATCTGGTTTCAACCCGGTTCGAATGCAAATAGTGACTAGGATGAAAACATTCCTGCACATATGTGGCTGAGGCTCCTGGGAATGGGCAAGCAGGTGAATGATTTAATGCTACAGTTGCTCCTGGATTGGACCAGTGGGAACACTACATGGCCACAATAAATTAACTGTGAGCCATCCCTCCCCTGGGAGCGTCCCTGGCACATAAAGGGAATGACTAGCCTTTGCCTCTCACTGTTTTTAAAAAGTTCTTTACTATAAAAGCCGCTCGATTGAAATGATCCAACCACAGGAGACTGGGGTCGGCCGGCATAGCTGCGCTGGAGCCAACAGAGAGTTTCTGATTTATCCCTGCTGGAGATCTGGCTTCGGGGCAAGAATGAAACTGCAGCTCTGCTGACGCCCCCTCCGGATGGGCTCTCCCAGGATCACCACTTTCTGAGATGGACAGAAATACGGGCTGGAGATTCACCAAACTGTCCCCAGCTTCTGGAGGAAGCCAGATCCAGCCCCAGGCCTCTGGGGCCCTGGACCAACATGCCACCCTGGTTTGCTTCCATGTCCTCGCACTGGGACCTAGAGCATACCCTTTAGCAAGTCCTCAGCTGTGAGCTGTTGCGACCACCCAGTGAGGGAGAACCTTGTTCCACATGTTAATTAAATGTTTGCACCTTAGCCCCAACCTTGATTCATCTGGCTCCAGCTTCCTGCCACTGTGGAATATCAATAATAACTCTTGCTCCCTTGCCCGCCCTCACTACGGAAATACATAACCACAGAACCCAGGAACTCAGAGCTGGCACCACCTTGGCCGCTCTAATCGCTCAGCACTTCCCCATCACCAGCAGGGAGAGGAGCCAGATCCTTTTGCTCCAAAAAGCCATGCTGCTAACATCCACTTCCACTAAAGGAGAATCTCCCCAGGCTGCTGCCAGTACAGGGACTATGACACACAGGCCAGCAGTTCTAGCATGCATGTCAGCCTGACATTTGACACAGAGAGATAGAGTAAGTCCACCAGTTGGCACCAAGGAGGCCTGTGTATCCCCTGGGGGGTGAGGTGCGGGTGCACCTCATAGGGCCTGAGTGACGTATCAAAACTGCGAAATGTCACAAATAATTGACTAGTGATATTTAATAAAGAGAAGAAATCTGAATGGCACAGAATTGGATTCCCCTGGTCACTCTATCTCCTTTAGCTGCCTGGCCACCCAGCTGGGAGGGGGCAGAGGAAGACGACTATAGCTTTCAGGGGAATCGGGAGTGAGAGCAGAGAGGTGATTTGACCCCTGCATGTGGCACTTCAAGAAGGATGTTGATCGATTGAAGCGGGTTCAGAGAAGAGCCACGGGAAGGATCAAAGAATCTCTCAGAGCCCAGTCTTTAGCAGAACAAAGGGTGCATCTGCGCAGCAGAAAGAAACACCCTCTCCCCCCGCAACGAGGCTGAGTGCACAGGTCCACTGAGTTCGACTTGCCAAACTGCTGCTGCAGGGTGAAGACGAGCAGTGGAGCGGTTCGACCCGGCCCCCAGGACGCACTCCCTTTGCTGGTTTCCTAGCCCAGGGGCCAGCATCGCGGGTGCTGCTATTTTAGCTCTGCAGTGGAAACCTCGCCAGCTCATGTCAATTGACCTGGGCAATGAGACTCCCTGACGTGGGGTTTTTCACTGTGTAGACAGGCCCGTGGCGGACCACAGAAGCCTCCGGTTCGAACTGATCACAGGAGTCAAAGGTGAAGGGGTGACGTGATCACAGGCCATAAATATTCTGTGGGGAACAAATATTGAATAGCGGGTTCTTCAGGCTAGCAGAGGAAGGGCTATTATGAGCCAATGGCCGGCGGCAGAAGCTGGCCGAATTCAGGCGTACGTTTTTAAAGGTGAGCGTAATTAACCACTGGAACAATTCCCCAAGGGCCGGGTGGGGGATGCTCCATCAGTGACCCTTTTAAAATCAAGATTGGCTGTTTTTCTGCAAGATCTGCTCCCAGAATTACTTGGGAGGAGTGCTCTGGGCCGGGTTAGAGAGATCAGAGTGGGTAGCCTTGGCACGTACGGATCCTGGGCTGTGGCAGAGGTACACTAGAAAGTCTCCTAGCCCTCTGTGACGCACCTTGCTCAGAGGAATCAGGGCGCTTCGCTGCAGGGAACTCGGCTGGCCTCCTCTCCCTAGAGCAGCTCCCAGCCCTGCCACCTGGAAGACACATTGTCCTGCCGTGCTGGGCAGGCCAGGACAAAGCCTTCTCCTAGATGATGCCATGAGGGGTATGCAGCCCCCATGGTGCCCTCATTTCGAGGGGTGACTGGAACAGCTTCAGGGAGGGCCTTGCCTTGTAAGATCACCCCAAGTTCCAGACCGCTGCGGCAGCGTGGCCGTGGCTCCAGACTGCTGCGGCAGCGTGGCCGTGGCCAGCCTGGGGGCTCTGAACGTAGGTGTCTGAGGCCCAGCCACTTTCTCCCAACCAGGGCGCCTGGGCCATTAATGGGGATTACACCTGCACCCTCCCTTCCTCTCCTGCACTGCTTGGGGTGCCGGAGCAAAGATCAAAGACAGCCCCCGCCCCACTAGTGCTGTGGAGCACTGCCCTGTGGGTCACCAGGTTGGCCGGGTGCCAGCCCCACTGTCCAACTGTGCCTGCCGACCTCAGGCCCCACCGTGCAGACTCTGCAGCCTGCCCCCCAGGTTCTGGTCCCAGGGCACCTTTCCTCCACCCACTCCATTCATGGCCTGTCACTGGGTGAATCCCGCCAGCTCAGCCCCAGTGAGCCAGATTGGGCCATGCTGGGAAAGGGGGGACCTAGACACTGTGTAAGGGGGTCCGAGGCTCTGTGGGGTTGGAGGAGGTAGATGTATATTACGTCCAGCTTAGCCTCCCTTCTGCATCTGGCCCACGGCAGCGATCCAAACCCAGCTCCGTGGGCTGGGCTGAGGGACCAGGCTAGACAGCCTTGGGGCTGCTCTCAGTTGCGCCTGGACCAATCCAGAAGTCCTCCCTCATTTCCCAATCACGGCATCCAGGGGAGTTGTGCCCAGGAGCTGTGGGCCCCCAATAACATTAGTGACCGTTCCTCTGGGTGATGCGCGAATCCCTCTCTGGGAGAGTGGCCAGTCGCTCCATGGGTCGGGGTGTGGGGCCGATCCCAGTCCGGGAGGCGGTCGGTAGCAAGGTGAAGTGTGCCATTCAGTACTGTGCACTCTGGAGCTCAGCGGAGAGCAGGTTTTGGCCCCCTGTGGCCGGGTTTTGCTCTGTTTTGGCTTCCCACAGATGCCTCGTTGTTCGCCAGACGGAGCCGGGCACTGTTTCAGAACAGACTGAAACACAATCTGTCCCTGCCAGCTGCTGCTGCACCCAGCGCCCCGGCTGTCAGGCTGGCGTAGGAAAACGCGGCAGGGAGCCCAATGCACAGCCTGGGGTCCTCTGCTCAGCAGAACGCTCGCTGATTCAGGAGGAGTCACGGCTAGGAAAAGAGGGCCGCATTGAGGGGCAGGTGCTCGTCTGGGGTGCTGGGCTTCAGGGGGCGCCGGGGTTTGGGGGCTGTTTTTGTTGTTAGCTAGAAATAGGAAAATAGGGGAATCATTTTTCACAGACCTCCTAGATCATTCTGGGCCTCTGCAGAATCTCGTGGCACCTTCCAGGTGGCCTGAAAATGGCATTTTTCTCAAACCACCTACAGTGTTGTCCAGCAGACCTTGTGCGTATGTCGGGGCGTCGCCGGTCAGACCTTTAGGACAAGGATAAATCACACGTGCATCGAAGAGGTGAAAGGGGCTTCAAATGCAATAAAAAAGAAGGTATCCAAAGGTGTAACGAATGGGAGGCCTGGCACCGAAGACGCTCCACATCTGGAGTGCCATTTGGGCTAGGGCCAGTCGTGATGCTCAGTTACCCTGTTGGTGACACTGAGCCACATGGCGGCAGCACCGCTTAGTGGGTAGAGCCCTGGCCTGGGACACGGGAGACGGTTTGCCCCATAGATGTGTAGTTAATAAAGCCAGAAGGCACTGCTATGTCTGAGCTCAGGTATGACGCTGGCCATAAAGTTGCCCTGGAATTAATTCCTGTTTGAACACAGCAGATCTTCTAGACTAAACATCCGGTCTTGATTTACATGTGTCGGCGACGGAGGATCCACCAGGGTCCTTGTTTTATTACCCTCCCTGTTAAACATCTGCCCCTTTCTTCTAGTCTGAATTTCTCTAGCTTCAACTTCCACTTGTGGGTCTTGGTAGACCTAGACTGCAGAGCTCTCATTATGAAAGTTTTCTTCCCTCTGTCCGTTTCAGTGAACTATAATCAAGCCACCCCACAACTTTCCTGTTGTTGAACTAAAAGGAGCGCACAGCTTTTCTAACCCTTTGATCATTCTCGTGGCTTTTCTAGGAACCTCTCCTGTTTATCAACACCCTTCTTTGCCGATGGCCACCAAACACAGGATCCAGCAGCGGTCGCACCAGTGGCAAATACAGAGGTAAAAGCCCCCCCCCCCAACCCCTTCCCTGGGTTCTAGTCCCACCTTTCCTGCTGGGTGACTTCCCACAAGTCACGCCCCTTCCTGTGCCTCAATTTCCCCATCTGTAAATGAGGGATAAGGACACCACTCTTGCTTTGAGATCACCGGCTGTACAAGACCTAGATATTATTATTAGCCACATTTGCTCTCGCTGTACTTGGAAACAACTCAGCCTCCTGCCCGGCCCCCGATGTAATTTAGAGCAGCCTCATGGCTGCTCTAACTTACGCTCTGCTGTCCAGAGAACAGCTGCAGTGCTGCGCACATGGCTTATGCTGCTGTTCTGCCTCTACCCCGAGGGGCTGGGAGGTCTTTGCCCCCACGTTAAGCCCGCTCTGTGCCGTCGGAGCAATACCTGCACCCCGCAGTCAAGACGCTCTGGCTCATTGAATTGTGTGGATGGCCCGAAGGAAGGAGCTCTCTGCCTCCATCTGTTGGTGAAAGACCAAAAGACTCAGACCTCGTTTGCACGTTTCAAAGCCGTCCTCCCGGTCTGGATGCTCTGGTTCGGCATCCTAGAGTATTGGCTTTAGGGGTCACGCGGTGCTATTGTCCCTTGAGTGGGGCAATGGGGCAAGAGGCCTGGGGCTGCGGGCACTTTGCCTGGCAAGTGCTGGCTTAGGGGTGGGGGCTCTGCATCAGCCCTGGCACCGTGTTGAGGGCCAGCAGTGTGTTACGGGGCTTGGCAGAGGGGGCAGAAGGGGGCTGGAAATGGGGCTGCCTGAGTGCAATCCAGGTCTTCGGGGCTTCGCTGACCACTGACAGACAATGAGTGGGGTGATGTCAGTCTTACTTATCCATCAGACGTTCACACCAGCAGCTGGGGAAACTGAGGCAAAGGGGGAGTCACTGGTGTATTTATTGGTGCTGTGTTCCCCCAAATTAGGGCTGTGGCCCTAACCCCTTACTGAAGTTTCTTTGCTTCAGGGCCAGACTCTGGGTTCGTGGCAGAGGAGACGCCCGCATCCAGGAGACGCTTCTGAGTTGGGGCTGGAACAGGTGCACTCGCAAGATTTAAGGGGGTCTCCCAGATACCCGAATCCGGCCCTTGCTGTTGCCAACAGTGCTGGGCAGAAGGGCAATGCTCCAGGCTAAGTCAGAGACCCATGTTCTGCTGCCCGGCACGTGGAAACAGACATCCCAGCCAGCTGACTGGCGGCCGGCTGAGCCGAGCAGGGAGAAAGGGATCAGGGATCGTCACAGCCCTGTAACTGTGGCAAACCCACTCCCAGCCTCGCCTTAAGCTCCTCGCTGCCCATCTGTCACAGCCCCGCCAGAGGCCGGCCTGTGTCTCTGCACAGAGCGGAGTGGATGGGGGCTGCACCCAGGGTCACCGCCCGCCCCGGGGAGCCTAGAGTGAGGTCGTTGGTGGGTCGATAATGACAGGACCTCGCAGCAGCTCCCAGATCCCTGTTTCTGGCTCTAATGAATGACCGAATTTTCACTCCGCACACCGTGCTGGGCCCAGCAAGTCAGGAAAAGGGCACTGAGCCACCTTGGTGCTCTTCTGCAGCCAGCCTGGGACAACTTTGCCACGCGCTGCAAATCGGGGTGGTCTGCAGGCTGCTCTATCTTGTCCCAGGCTGCCCGCAGGGGCTAGGCGGAGCTGGAGCACCACAGGGCGAGGGGATCCTCATGGCCACTCGTGTTTTTCCCTTGCTGGCTGTGGCAGAAAAACCATTGAAAGAGGAGACACAGCAGCTCCCGAGGAAGGGTCACCGCCTTGCTCCATTCACTCCCACTGTTTACACTGCCGCAGGAGCCACCCTTCCCCTGGGCTGCCCCAATCTGCCAGGAGATGTTCCGCTGGCTCCCGCCAGCCCCCTGCTCTGCCCTACACAGTGACCTTGGGAGCCGGGGGTCTGTGTGGGGTCACTGGGGACAGAGGGAGGGCTCAGGACATCAGCATAACAGGATGTGGAGGAGCTGGGCTGTGGGGCAGGGCAGGAAAGGGGACGGAGGGGACAGGAGGATGCTGCTCAGTGAGTTTTGGGAGGACATGGGAGAGACGGGCGGGGTGGGCGGAGTGTTTTGCAGCAGTGTGGGCTATGAAAGGGGGATTGAGGGACACCTCTGCTGGCCCCGGGGCTCGGGGGCTCTTTGGGGAGGGTCTGAACGGTCTGTTCTTTGGCCAAGCAATAGCAGGCATATTAAGAGAGACTGTAGCCATAAGGGAAGAAATATGGGGTGACATCTGCACTTCCCCATCTCAATGACACCTGACGAGGTAACACCGGGCTGGGAAGAGGGTGCTGCTAACATCCTGCTAACATCACCGCCCAGATAAAGGACCTGATCTCGGGGTGTTGAAGGGAAACGTTCTGTGGGAAGGAATCACTCAGCAACGGGTGTGGCTGGGAAATCTACACTGACGCTTTTGTTTTGCGGTCCCCTCTGATTTGTGGCTGCCTCTTCGATTGGTTCTGACTAAGCGCGCGCTCCTTAAATCAGCTGGCGGTGGGGTTTGATTGGTTAAAGGACCGTTTCGGGGTGGACCGGTTTTGGGGTTTGAAGCGCTTTAGTTTTAAATGATTGGCTAAGGTGGAGCTGAGCAGGACCCACGTTTTAACTGTAACGGGGGTCCAGAAGGAAGTTCTTCGGATCCTAACTCCAGGACACACAGAGCCCCAGATCAGAGGTCCCAACCTCAGCACCCGGCCAACCACCCTGTGCAGCAGCTGGACTCCCCAGAGGATCCATCCTGACCAGCCAGCAGGCCGAGTGGGGTGGGGGCTCCGTGTGCTCAGTGTGTGGGGGCTGTTTTGGTGCCTGTCAATAACTAGAGAAGACGGATATCACTGGATAAAACAAACGGAGTCCTGGGGCACTTTTAAAGACTAACAGATTTATTTATCGCATGAGCTTTCCTGGGAGAAAATCCCACTTCATCAGACGCTTTAAAGCTCATGCGATAAATAAATCTATTCGTCTTTAAGGCTATGTCTACACTTGTAAATTTAGGTCGACTTAGCATGTCCACATTATAAAATTAAGTCAACTTAGGGGGGAACTTACAAAGTCGACCTAGAGCGTCCACACTGGATGCCTAGGTCGACTTCTAGGGGTTAGGGGGACCTGGGACAGGTCCACAGTGGCAGGGGGGGCACCCCTTGCCAAGTGCCAGGGGGCTCAGCCTTTGCCCCATTGTACCTGGCTACAATGGGGCAAAGGGGGACAGGGACCCTGGCAGGGCATAGGGGCAGGGTGAGAAGAGCTCTGCCCTGCCCTGTGGGGGGCATGCCAGGCTCCCCCTGTGCCCCCCCCGGCAGGGAGGGCAGTGGGGGAGTCCTGGAGAGCCCTAAGTCGACTCTAATTTGACTTAGGGCTACTCCAGGTCTACACTGGCTTCAGTTGACTTTAGAAAGTTGACTTAAGCCAAAAGTCGATTTAAAAGGAGGTTTTATAAAGTCGGCTTAATTTTCTTTAAGTTGACTCAAGCAAGCTGCTTAGGTCAATTTAAGGAAAGTGTAGTGTAGACGCAGAGTAAATTAAGTCGACTTAAACAAGCTTAAGTTGACTTAATTTACAAGTGTAGACGCACCCTAAAAGTGCCCCAGGACTGTTTGTTTTTCTGCAACAGACTAACACGGCCACCCCTCTGGAACATTACTGGGCAAGGCTCTTTGACTGGTAAAGGCCTTGCGATCCTGCAGAGAATTGCGCTTGCAGCCCGATGAACTGGGGTGGGCGGCCCTGAGCCGTAGGGGTTGGGGAAGGGTGGTAGCCTTGCGTGGGAAAGGTGGGGTAATAGGTCATGCTGACACGTGAATAATCCTGAGATCCACACAGATACGTGGCCCAAGAGCTGGGAAAGTGCCCCCTGTGGTCAGCTGACAGTCAGGATTGCTCAGGCACTCAAGTTCACCAGCACAGTCAGCAAAACGAAGGGACCAAAATTCAGCTCTGAGCCCCAGCACGGTGAATCTGGAGTGAGTCCCCGACTTGGCCAAGGGAGAAATCAGCACCGACACTCAGCACCTCGGCACCCGCCCCTCCCCCAGCACTGGGTATCCCCCAGACATCCTGCCCCAAAGTCCTCTGCCTCACTGAGCTCTGACTCTGTGCAATAATGCACAGGGTCGGCGCACCTGTGTCTATATATACTGGGCACTAATCAGTCTGTGCTCACAGCCAGGACTGTGAGCTGCATGAATAACCGCTAGCTCTGACATCCATAGATCTCAAACGGCTCTGCCAAGGAGGCCAGCATCATTCTCCCCATTTTGCAGATGGGGAAACTGAGGCACGGAGTGGCAAAGTGGCTTACCTGAGCTCACCCAACAGGCCCGGTGGCTGAGCCAGGCGGAGAACCCAGTCTCCAGAGTCCCAATCCAGAGCGCCTTTGGGATAGAAGGTGCTTCTAAACGTAAGGCGCGTCAGACTCTAACGCAAATTGACCAGCAGGAGCAGACGGATTTGTCTTGTGCCGTAACAGCCCTGGATGTCACAAGCCGATGCTGTCGCAGACAGTGGCGTTTATCGGGTTGTGGAGGCGGTTGGATCTTGGAGAGATGCTTCGTGTCAGCTGTGGTGCAGTGCTGGTTAGAAGCTGAGCGTTAGCACCGGGAGCCACGTTGGCCCAATGCCGCAGAGGTGTGTAGGGGGTAGGGGTTAGTCACTTTGAGGATCAGGGCCGTCTGCTTTGGTCTTGCTCCCTCCGACTGAGATAATTTATAGGTGCAGCTGCCGCACCTCCCCAAGGAATTAAACTGCCCCAAAGGTCAGAACCAGCAGTGAGTGCGGGTCTGAGATGTTGAACGGACACTGCCTGCATCTAATCTATTTCTCTCTCCTGTTAGGTACCTCTGTGGCCCTTTTCCTTCTGAGATCTATGTGTTTCTTCAGAGGCGTCCTCTGACAGAGGCCCATCCTCCGGGCAGGTGAGGACGCAGCTGTTTGGAATCCCACTGCACACAGCATGAGGCGCGGCTGTCCCGCCAGCAGAGTTAGGGCACTGGGTAGGCCTCAGCCTCTGCTCTCATCCATGTGATGAATGGCCACGTCTCAGCCCACTGAACAGAGCAAAGCCAGCCTCACGGTTTCCTGGCAAAGAGTCTCCTCAGAAGCTAAAGAAAAACCTGTTCAGCCTTCAACACCACACACACTATCCCGCTCCTGGGTTTATCCCATCCCTGACAGCTCAGCTCTGTCACTGAGTCACTGGGTGGCCTCAAATACCTTGTGCCTCAGTTTACCCGGCTATAAATCCTACCTCCCGGGGCCCCCCTAAGCACTATTGCATTTATCTCCTCCTCACATGGTCCTCGCTCAGGCAAACACCCATCAGCGTCAGTGGGGGCATCGTCAGAGAGCCGGGCACCCGCTGCAGATGAGCCAGCATTTTGTGAGACGGGTGAGCTAGGAGCAGGGGCTTTGACTTGTGCATTTTCACCAGGTGCTGCCCCCTGATCTCCAGTGAATGCTCCAAATGCACGGGAGAGATGCGATGCAGCTTGCTCAGCCCCTGAGGAATCCATGCTGGTGCAAGAGAGGTTCACAGAAGTGGAAGGACACAAGCCAGGGATCTGGCTAGAAATTGTCTAGACCCTGCCTAGACCCCAGCTTCCCTCCCAATCCCTAGCCCGCCTGCCCCACTTCTGTGACCGCACAGACCCATTGAATGTTATCTGCCAGGACTGCAGACATTGCAACCCAATGTTTTGCACGGAAAGATTGTGGAGCTTTGCAGTCTCCCTGTTCCATTGTTCCTGCTCAGCTAGGGTAACCGTATTTCCCAAACAGTGTGAGGCTGGCTTAGCCACTCGCTGAAGCCCTCTGTCCCAGCCTGATACTTGCCTGGCCCCCCCCCCGGGGGTTGTTTCCTCCCCCCCCCCTCCGCACAGGGCTGGCATCCCTGCTCGCCCCCACTCCGCTCCTGCACATTCCTCTGCACCCCAGTCATAACAGTCAGGGCAGGGCTTAAAAAAGGGATCTTCCCAGCCAAAATGGGATGTCGAGTCATCCGTGCTCAAAATGTTTGCCTGTGCCAGCCAGTGCTGACCAGCACTGCACAGAGCTCCAGATCTGCACGTGCCCCTTCCAAATGGAGGTGTAGCTGCCGCTTGGATGCCACAAATGCATTTGTGTTCAAGCAAGGCAACCTGTTCCCCCCAGACTAACCCTCCTCCTGCCGCCTTGTTTCCTGACACTCTTTACTCCACAGGATCTGTGCCAGCCTCCTGCATTTGTGACCCATGAATTGTGGACGTGAATCGGCAGTGCCATTCTCGTTCCCAAGGGCCAAGCTGATTAACAACGAGAAGCATCGTTAAAGAGGATTTTTCCATGTCCATTTCAGCCTGACAGATGCCAGAGTGCTTTACGCAAACAGGCTGAAATGGGTTTGCCTGCCCCTTGAAATGCAGCCTCTCTGGGGAGGAGTGCGCCAGTTGTTTAACCACACGCAGCAACTGTTCAGAAATGGAAGCGAAGAAGATTCCTGTGTCCAGCTGAACCTGCAGGGGTGGTGTAGGGTAGCTGAATGCAATTGACCACTATGGAATTAAGCCTAGATTTTGGGGAACTGGAAATAGCTTGCTCAAGAGAAGGAGCTGGTACATAACCCTACCAGGCACCCGCAGGAACATGTAACTCTCTAAAATGATTGGTCAAAGTGAATCCCATCATCGCAATCAATCTTCAAAGACCGCGCTAGGGCAAATTGCTCCAGCTTCTCAAAGGGAGGGAGGTACCCCGGTCTTAGAGGGTCTGAGCGTGGTGCTTTCAAAGGGACCACGGATTTTGGATCCCTCAGTGCCCATCTCAAGATATCTGAGCATTCGTAGCCGTTGGCTCTGGGCACCTCTGAAAAATTGAGTCCCAAGGATTCAGTGTGGGCTCCCCCGAGCAGCAGTCACCAGGCATAGCACAGTCGCCCCACCCAACGTTGGGCCCCAGGGCTCTGGGCACGGCACAGACGCAGAGCGAGAGACAGTGGGGCGCTCACAGTCTAAAGGGTAGGAGGGGAGACGGCACAGCAAGGGGAGACGACGTCCCATGCTCATGTAAGCGGCAGGAACAAAACCCAGTTCTACTGAGCCCCAATCTGGGGCCCTAACCACTGGACAACACTGCCTCCTCGCCCAGCATGTGCTGAGCCCCAAGGAAACCACAGGTTCCCGGCCCGAGAGACAGGGAAGGGGCTGGCAGCAATGAAGAGGGCCGAGAAGGGAAGGGAAAGAGTTCAGCGTGGGCCAGGCTGGCAGTGAGACAAAGGGGAACGGGTGGCAGGAGGCTGGGGGGGAGGCAGGAGCAGGTGGGGGAGTCACCCAGGGTGTCATGGAGGGGATGGTGGGAGTAGAGAGAGACACCAAGGAAAGAGTTCGAGGGAGCAGTGAGGAGCTAACAACCATGCTGGAGACAGGGAGGGCGCTGGGAAACGCAGAGGAGCCTGAATCCAGGGTGAACCAGGCTGATCTCCCTATTTCAGGGCGCAGCCCTGGGTTCCCTAAGAACAACCACGCTGCATGACATGCAAGATGCGTCCAGGGCATGTCCTGGCTACTGCACGTTTCTCCTCCTCCACTCCTAGGGCCTCGAAATGCCAAGCGAGCTCAGGAAACCACTCAGGCCGCTCAGATCATCTGCCCCTGTGATGCAGCTGCCTCTGCTGGGGTGGGGCATGGCCACCATTTCACAGCGCACAGCAACGCCACCGGACGGGAGGTGTGGCTGTGCAGCCGCAGGTAAAACAGCTTGCGGGGGGCAATGGAAAAGGCAGAATGTCGTTCTCAGAGCTGGAACGTGGCCAGCGCCCCACATTTAATACCCCTACTCTGATTAAAAGAGTCATGTGGCCAGATCTTCTAGGTATGTCACCACCTGTTTCTCTACTGAGTCCTCTAAATATCTCGGATCTGGATCTTAATACCACTCCCATACTCCACACCGGCGCTTTCCCTTGGAGGAGCAGCCCCCCCTGCTGCCCCTTATCCAGCAGCCCCGTTAGGGCTCCTATCCTGTTCTGAACCAGCCTGGCCCCACTTAGCTTCGGTGCTTTGGGCAGAGCACTGGAAGTCCAAAGAGCAGCTGGGTATTTCCAGTTGCAGCCCTGTGGCCAGCTGCCTATTTTGTGCCCAGGTAGCTGGGAATAGCTGGGAGCTTTGCCCTCCATGAATGGGCTATTTATGGCTGTGTCTTTTCAGGGAACAGCTGAGTGCAGCGATCCATCCCAATGACTGTCATCCCAGGAGCCCCTCTACCTGCCAGCAGGAGGCAGGCCCAGCAAAGGGAGCCAGGCAGGGTGGCACATACATGCTTAGAATGGACCTTTCACCCCAGAATTAGGGAGGCGGGATTCTGGGGGGGCCCTGGATCAGCAGTGCTGCTATAGGGTCCTTCATTTCTACGCAAACCTTGATACCAAAGATATCGCCCGCATCCGCCCCGATATCCTCAGGGTATATGTATGGCTGGCCAACTTGGAAGGCGAAAAACACAGCTTCTCTCTAGCTTTGGTTTTATTTGGAGAAAAATCCGGGCAGTTCTGTTGGTGGCCGGAGGGAGGGGTGATAGTAATGTGGGTGCCAGCCCTGTTCGTCAGCAAAGCTGACTTTTCT
Source organism: Pelusios castaneus (assembly GCA_007922175.1). Taxonomy (NCBI): domain Eukaryota; kingdom Metazoa; phylum Chordata; order Testudines; family Pelomedusidae; genus Pelusios; species Pelusios castaneus. The sequence goes on along the minus strand of ML685944.1, from coordinate 326,702 downwards.
CGACCAAACTCTCTCGTGGAGAACAGCCTGAATCAGTTTTAACACACAGCTTTCGCTAAAGCGATGTGAGCGTGGGCAGGGCCGTAGCGGCGTGTTGGCGAGTGAGGCCTGCCCAGGAGGGCACTTCCCGAGGAGAACGGTCCCAGAGGGAGGGTTTATAATGAACAAATTCTGCCAGGCCAAGTTTGATCATTTCCTGGGACAGAGTCTGTGCCATTCACGGATGAAGGGACAGCGGCACATCTGGATTTTTAGAGGAAGCATCTTAGAAAACCCTGCGGGAAAGGTGCCTTCAGATTGGCTTGCTGGGCTGGCCGATGGCGTGCAAGTGAAGGCGAAGAGTGAGTGTTGGCCGGGTGGATCAGCGGATCCAGTGGGGTTATAAGTGAACACTAGGACGGGACGCTGGACTGGCTGGACCCATGTTCCTATATACTGGTGAATGGGAGGGAAGTCCCAGCCAGAAACCAGGTCCACGGGAAGGGCGTCATGGCCTGGTAAAGGCTGAGAGCCACTTAGCTGGATGGGGCAAAGGCAAGGAGTAAATAAAGTAGTAAGTGAACTGATAATCCCAACCTCCCCCTTTTCTGCCACCCCCCCAATACCAGCACTCAGCCCACGTCCCAACTCAGCATTCAGATCGCAGCCACTGCTGGTTATTTTCAGCCACAATTGAGCCCTAATTCAATGCCGTCCTCAGCCAGCTCGACTGAGCTCTGGGAAACGGCTTGGTTTTCTGCTTTCATTGCGGCTTGCAGTCACTCCTGCCCTGAAAGTGTCCTCTCCTCCTCTCCGGACTGGATGAGCAAGACCTGTGAGAACACGCTGTTGTCTCGGCAGAGGAAGAGGGGAGTAAGAAACAGAGTCACGTTCCGGGTTCTCCCTTTCCAAATGAAACTCACCTCACCCCACCCATCACTCATGTCATGAGAGTCGACCTGTTGCGCAGGAAAATAAATCCTCCAGAACATTAAGTGCTTCTTTAAAAAGCAAAAGGATCACCCAGAGCAGCATTAATCACCGCATCTGCAGCCCAAGAAAAATGGAATTTTAATTGAAAACTCCTGGGTTGGCTGCTATAAATACACCGTCTCTCTCGCTGTAAGTGATTCACCCCTTCAGAAACAAAGGGACGGATCCTGTGCACACTTCAGCGGTGGGGTTCCAACCCGGCCTGAGGGAAAGCCCATGGAAAGAGTCCCATTCAGTCCAGGGAATGCTGCTCCTACGTAAATCCAGGCTCAGAGACATCGCTGTTGTACCTCTCGCTGAAGACTTCACTAGGGAGAGAGCTAGAGGGGACGGTCAATAACCCTGCTCAGGTTGATGGTCTGTTAACTCTGAAGCCTAATGATCACAGTGTGGGGAGTAGGCAGCGTTCTGATTTTGTTTTGTGAGTGTGGTTTTTTTCTTGGAGGGAAGGCTATCAGAGAGACAGCAGTGGTAGTGACCCAAGGAATGGAAGAGATCATGAAGATGACCGGAGTTGGAAGCTGTGGGATGTATGAGCAAGTGCCTGAAAAGACGTGAAGGTCTGCCTGGTAGATCTGATGGAAGAGAAGATCCAAGGTTAAGAGATTCAGGTAGCAGCTACAGTTGAGTTTCACAGGGGATTTGAATGGATGATGGAGACTGAAGGGAAAGACAAGGCTTGCAGATGGAGACAGGACTGAAGACCTGTGCGGGGAGGTGAAGAAAAGAGCTGTGAGAACCAGGAAGAGGAAAAGCCCGGCTAGTGAAGGAGGACTATTGCTCAGGAGCAGGTTTGCTGAGTTAGAAAATGAAGAGGGGGCACAGCAGGCGGTAATAGGAGGTGGGAGGGAACGGCAGAAGAGAAGAGCAGCTAGCTCTGCAAGAAGGGAAGAGCCAAAGTGGATCGCCAGAGACTGGCACCCAGGGGGATAGAGGATGAGTGTCAGAAAATTGCAAGGCAGAAGAGAAGGCAAGAAGACGTGCCGGCAGAGAGAACAGGAGGAGGAAGGCGGGAAAATCGCACTGACCCCAGGAACAGGTAGATCTATGGGACTGGGACACCGCGGGGCGGAGAGGGTTGGTCGCTGGAGTAAGGGGCTGGGGTGGGGAAAACAGGGCACGGTGGGGGTTGGCTGCTGGAGTGAGGGGCTGAGGCAATCGGGGCAGAGGGGGCCAGATAGGATCCCCACCACAGGGTACCTAGTTTGGAGCCTGGCCGAGGATCCAGCCAGTTCTCTTGGTCAGGAATCAGCAACTGAACCCCTCTAGGTGCCAGTGTGAGCAGTTGCTCTCCCCAACCCCAGTGCCGACCCTGCCAGGTTCCCTTTCTGAACACACTTTTCGGGCACCTGGCCAGCCGATGATGAAGGTGAGGCAAGATTATGATGCTCAACAGAAGGCTCAGGCAGCTACTGCGGTGACCCAGGGATGTCCTGGAATCATGAACTGACGGGGAAGGTGGGACCAGGCGCAGATATCTCCATGTGGGGGGCGGGCAGCCCTAGGCAAAGGCTTAGGAAGCCCTGAAAATTAGCATGTTTGTAGGGTTTTTCACCCCTAGATCTCAGAAAGAAGGGTCAGGATCCTTAGTCCCGTTTCACAGATGGGGAAACTGAGGCACAGAGAGGTTATGACCAAAATGTCCAAAAGTGGCCACTGATTTTTGAGTGCCAGCTTGAGACACTGCCGTACTTCTACCCATGCACACCAGGACTGCCTGGGTCAAGGGGATTCATCGGGGCAGATGTGCTGAGCTCTTGTAACTCCAACTGGAGCAGCAGCTCTGCGGCTCTGCAGACCAGACACCACCAGAAAGAACAGAAGGGGGAAGCCTGGAGAATGTCACTGACACCAGGAGGAGTCCGGGCTGTGGGCTGAGGACTCCCTGCTGAAAAGAACAGACAGGCTGTCACCAGATCTGATCCGGAGGACAGAAGGGTGTGTGTCTGCTGGGAGCTAAGATTCAGGTGTGGGCCTGAGGCTGAAGAGTGTCCTAATGGGAGCAGAAAAGAATCCAGGGATTGTCCTTCCCGTGGGGACAAAGGAGACGGCTAGGTTTTCACAGGAACATATCATGGGAGATTACGTCAGGCTGCAGAAGATGCTTAAAGAAATGGAGGCTCCGGTGAGCGTCGCCGGGATTCTACTGATCCCTGGAGGAGGGTAACGAAGACGGGCCAAGATTATGGCGATCAACAGGTGGCTCAGCCGTGCTGCTATCTGGAGGGCTTTGGGCTGTTTGACCACGGGGAGGCATTCACAGACAGAGGACTGTTCTCATGAGCAGGGAGGGAAATGGACTTCCGGGGTGGAGGTTGGCACATCGGATTAAAAGAGCTTTAAATTAGGAACACGGGGGAGGCGGTGGGAGCAGGTCATATAATCTCCAGGCCTGATTCCAATGCTGAGCAGGAGGAAAAGCAAGTAAGAGAGGACACCACAATGGAGAAAGGAACAGGAATGGGCAAGAAGAGGAAAGATATCCCCTTTGGTACAGGCACGAACAATTGGGTAGGAGATATTGGCAGTAGAATGTGGGTACCCAGCCAGGCGAGGACGGGGGGCAAAGCTGAGCAGAAACAACGAAGATGCTTCTCCACCAATGCTAGGGGCCCTTGGGTAACAAAACGGAGGCGCTAGAACAAATGGCGCAGGAAGTGAAACCAGATATAATAGGGAGTCCTCTCGCACTTTTAAAGGCTAACAAATTTATTTATCGCATGAGCTTTCGTGGGGGAAAATCCCACTTTGTCAGATGCTTTGAAGATACAATAGGTGGAACAGCAATCACAGCTGGAGTGCAGACATTGAAGGGCAAAGGAGGCAGAGCAGCACTGGACATTAATGACAAGACAGACTGCAAAGAAATGAGAAGTGATGCAATGGAGAAAACAGAGTTTGTTTGGCTCAAAATCACTTTGGGGAAGAAGCTCCCAGAGGGTCTCCTGGGACAGTGCTTGGGATGTGCCACAGACCCCCAGGATCCGATCTGGATATGGGCAGAGACCTCTTTAATGTTTGTAATGAAATAAATACTGCTGGGAATGGTGTGATGACGGGAGACTTTAATTTCCCAGATGTAGATCGGAGGAGAATGCTACTAATAATGGTGAAGTCCAGCTATTCCTGGGTGTGACGGCTGGCAGATTTCTTCACCAAATAGTCACCGATCCCACAAGAGGTGATGTTTCGGTGTAGCTGAGTAGCGAGGGCCTCATAAAAAAACTGGCTGCAAGGGACAGTTGTGGTTCAAAAGATCATGAGCTAATTCAGTTTAAACTAAATGGAGGGTGAAACAAAATTATGTGTGCAAAGAGGGTCCTTGATTTCAAAAGGGCAAACTTTAAAAACTGAAGTGAATTTGTTAGGGAGGGGCTGGACTGACGAACTCAAGGATCGTAATGTGAAGGGAAACAATTCACAGGGAAAGATGGCAAACCAAGCTGGATGAACAAAATCTCCACCAGGTTATTAAGAAAAAGCAGAAAGCCAACAAAGGATGGAAGATGGAAAGGGGCAGCCTGGAAAGGTCCCTCTTGGAGGTCAGAATGTGTAGGGTTAAGGAGACTGCCATAAAGCAGGCAGAGTTGGACCTTGAAGAGGAAATGAAATGAAAACCAACAGAAAAGGTTCTGAATCTAGAGCCAAATAAATAAATAAAAACAAGGACAGAAGAAGTTAGACGGTTAAGCACTGAGGATGGGTGGAGATTAAAGATAATCTAGGCATGGCCCAACATCTAAACAAATGCTCTACCTCTACTCTATTCCACCGCTACCCTTTTACTAAGGCTAGCGAAGAACTTAGGGGTGGTAGCAAGACAGCTAATGACAATGAATATGGAAGGCGAAATTACCGCATCCAAAGTGGAAGTCAAATTTAAACAATTTAATGGGATCAGATTGGAGGCCCAGATAATCTCCAGCCAAGAATATTACAGGAACTACCACATGAAATTGCAGGACCAATAGCAAGGATTTGTAATGAATCCAGACATTTGGAGGGGCATGCACTAATATATAGCTCTTATGTTTAAGCAAGGAAAAAAGAGATCCGGGAAACTGCAGGCCCGTGAGTTTGACCTCAAGTGCATGCAAAGTCTTGGAAGAAATTTCAAAAGAGAAATGCGTTAAGAACATAGAGATAAATGGTAACTGAGATAAAAGACAGTGTGGCTTTACAAAAACTAGATTGTGCCCCACCAACCTAATCTCTTGTACGTCCACACTGGAGCTTCAGGTCCATTTATCGACGGTTACGTCGACCTACAGACTCCTGCATCCACACTGGGCGCTTGTCAAGCGTTTCCTTAAGTCAGCTTAATAACACCACCTCTTAAGGTCGACCTAAGGCTTAAGTCGACCTTATTACGTCTACTGAGCCAGTGTGGATGGACCCTTTGTGAAGAGAGCTGAGTTTTCAGACAAGGGTTGTAAATCTAATCTCCTTGGATTTCAGTAAGGCATTTGATAGAGTTCCATGTCAGAAATGATTGGTTACATTGGAGAAAAGGGGGATGAGGAACCGGTTAAAGGGGAGACAACAGCAGGTTGTACAGAAAGATGAACCGTCGGGCTGGGGGGAGATTGTTAGTGGAGCTCCTCTGGGATCACTCTCAGGACCAAATTTATTTAACTTTTTCATTAGAGATGTTGGCACAAAAAATGGGAGTGTGCTAATAAAATCTGCGGACACAGTTGAGAGGTATTGCCAATCCAGACCAGGATCAGAACATCAGACAAGAAGATCTGGATGACCTTGAAAACTGGGAAGAGCAAGGTCATGCACTCAGGGCAGGTCTTCGTGCGACACGCCACGTCAGCGCAGCTGCATCGCTGTCGCGTATCTGGTGAAGACGCTGTATGCTGACGGGACAATGCTCTCCCGTCGGCAGTTACTCCATTTTCCCGAGAGACGCAAGCAATGAGAGAGCGTCTCTCACCAACATAGCACTAGTGTGGACAGCACTTAGGTCACTAATGTGTCACTCAGGGGGTGTCTTTTTCACACACCCCTGAGCAAAATAAGTCAGATTGACTAAAGCTGTAGCATAGATCTGCCCTTAGAGACGAACAACAAGAATTTTTGCTATAAATCGGGGACTTATCAGTCGGAAGCAACGGAGAAGGGACAGGTCTAGGCGTAGTGCCTGGTCACAGGAGAACTATGAGCTACCAATGTGACGAGGCTCTGAAAAAGATCAACGCGGTCTTAGGCTGCATAAGCAGTGTATTTCCAGTAGAGACAGGGAGGTGTTAGTACCATTGTACAGGGCTCTGGTGAGACCTCGTCTGGGATACGGCGTGTGGTTCTGGTCCCCATGTTAAAGAAAGATGATCTGAAACTGGAACAGGTGCAGAGAAGGGCTACAGGGGTGACTGAGGAATGGAAAACCTGTCTTGCGAGAGGAGACTCAAAGGGTGCGTCTACACTTACAAGTTGGGTTTACTTAAGGAGGCTTACGTCGACCTAAACTACTCCGCGTCCACACTGGGCTTTCCTTAAGGAAAAGTTAAATCGACTTAATAACACCTTGTTTTAGGTCGACCTAAGGCTTAAGTTGAACTTATTAAGTCAACTTAAAGCAGCAAGTCGACTTAATCGGATCGACAAGGGGCTTAATAAAGTCGACTTCACCTTTCTAGTGTAGACCTAGCCAAAGAGCTGGGCTTGTTTAGCCTACCCAAGCGAATGCTGAGGAGAGGTCTGATTGCTCTCTATAATCACATCAGCAGGATAAATACCGGGGAAGCAGAGGAGTTATTTAAGTTGAGCGCCAATTTGGACAGAAAACAAATGGATCCATCAACAAGTTTGAACTTAGAGAAAGGATTGTAGCCATCAGAGGAGTGATGTTGTGTAACAGCCTTCCAAGGGGAGCAGTGGGGGCAAAAAATGCACTGGTTTCAAGACAGAGCTGGATACGTTTATGGAGGAGGTGGTATGATGGGAGAGCCTACAGTGGCATGTCTCAGTTACTACAGCAAATTCTTTCCCAGGTGTGGCTGCTGGGTCTCACCCTCATGCCCAGTGTCTCACTGATCGCCATATTTGGGGTAGGGATGGAATTTTCTCCCACGTCAGATTGGCAGAGACCCTTTGGGATTTAGACCTTCCTCTGCAGCATTGAGCATGGGTTACTTGTAGGTTTAAACTAGAGTAAATGGCAGATTCTCTGTAATTTGAAGTCTTTAAATCATGATTTGAGGATTTCAGTAACTCAGGCAGAGGTTAGGGGTCTACTACAGGGGTGCATGGGTGAGGTTCTGTGGTCTGCGATGTGCAGGAGGACGGACTTGGAGCTGATGAGTCTAAATGGAGAAAAGATTTCTGATAGGCGAAGGTTCTTTCAGTTAGTGAAGAAAGGTGGAACAAGATCCGTAGGCTGGAAGCTGGAGTTAGCTAAATTCAGACTAGAAATAGGGTGCACTTTATTTTATAGTCAGAGTCATTAACCACAGGGACGTTGTGAATCCTCCATCATTCAAAGCCTTTACATTGAAAGACCGGATGAATCGTTCTTTGAGATCTGCTCTCGCTCAAACAGAAGTTCTGGGCTGGGTCCAGCAGTCAGAGAGTGAGTTCTCTGGCCTGTGTGAGGCAGGCGGTCAGACTGGCTGGGCAGAATGGTGCTGTCTGGCCAAAAGATCTAGGAATGTCTGAGGAGCACGTGCATGTCAGCTTTGCCCATCAAAGCATGCAAGAAAGATGGGTTAATGACAAGCAGATGTCACAGCACACGGCGTGTCTGAAGAGGGGCTGTCCTGTTAAAAAGCTCTGCACAGGCTATGTTTTATTTTGGGGTCCTGGGTGGGTGGGCCGTGGTTTGTGGGCACAGCTTGGGAGAGCACCATTACTTCCCACTGCCCCTGGTTTGATTCCTTGTGTTGGGCCCTTACAAATTCTTGACCCCTACCCAGACAAGGCTTGTTAGTAAAGGAAGCCCAAGGAATAAACCGTCCGTGCATCAGACCTGCTGAGGGTATCTCATCTCCTTCCAGCAGCGGCGCCATGTAAAGAGTAACCCTCTACACTGCTATTTCCTTATCTGAGCAGAGGGCTAGCTCCGCACTCCCCCGATCACTCTTCTCTGGACCAGCTCCCGTCTGAGTTCAAACAGGCAAGAGACCAAGGCCGTGACCATTGTTATCAGCCCTCCTAAAGCAGACCCCTTTCAAGCTGCAGCTGCCCCTTTTGATCGCTATATTTGGGGTTGGGAAGGAATTTTCTCCCAGGGCAGACTGGCCTGGGCTCTGGGGGTTTTCACCTTCCTCTGAGGCATGGGGCATGGCTCACTTACTGGTGGAGTCTCTGTACTTTAAAGTCTTTAAACCATGATTTGAGAACTTTAATCACGCAGTTAATTCCCTCTAAAAGGCTGTCAAGCAGGTGGCTTTCCCTGCTTAAAACCCCCAAACCTCTCTATGCCTACAGGGAAAGTGAATACGGGTATTAGCATAACGAGAACTCTGCTGAATACTTTATATTTCAAAGGCTCCGTTTTGCCTTCTTCTTTGTGTCTTTAATAAAAGGTTTAAAAGATTTTTAAGGTGCTTGTTACAATGGAAAGCAGCAGTGATAACTTGACAAAAGCCAGCTGTCACTTAATTCTTTATGACAGTAATCCAGGGGCTCATCAACATGATATCTCTCGTTGGTCCTTTGATGCCCCCTTTTTCAATCCGACAGTTTCCTCGTCATCCTGCTCTGCTCTTTTTGACTTTGCACAATATTACCCATCTTCCAGTCTTCTGGAATTTTCCCACTATGCCAAGACTTATTAAAAATAAATACCAGTGGGCCACAGATCTCCTCAGCCAACTCTTTTATTACTCTTGGATGCCAGTTATCTGGGCTTGTTGATAAAGCTGTTTATCCCTCGTAGCTGTTGTTTAACATCCACCTTAGTTGCTAATGTATTGGAATGAACTTCATCCTCCTCCAATGATGCCAGTGTATCATCGTCATTCCCCTCACCCTGTGTCCCTGCAGCATAGAATGCACAGGTCAGACAATTTCATCAGCAGTATTCTCACTTCACCATGGACTCAGAGGAACTGGGGGAGCTCTCCTGTTTCTCTCTTCGCAGGCTGGGATGTGATAATTAAATGCATGGGCAGTCTGTGGTCTTTTGCACAGGGCAGCTGGGTGAGGCAAGCCAATGGCTCTGCAGTAGTTTGTTTCTGCAGGATGTTTCCTGTCATGGGCACATTTCCCCATGTGGCTTGATGGACGACTGAGGGCTGCTGTTTGATTGGTGCCGGGACTGCGAGCCACTCTATGTTGGACGCTCTGGTTCCAGCTATAGCACACTGAAGCCACTAGCCATCTGGCCTTGGGTCATCCATGGAGAAACTTCTCTACACAGTGGGGCAATGCCCAACATCAATGTATTGGACTGGAGCAACGCATAGTCCTTTAAATGCAGTCATTCAGTTTCCCCCGCCACAGCAATTGACCCTTCCTGAAGACGATGGCCCTGACTCACTCAGGCACCTCAGCAAAGCATCGAAGTGCACTGAGGACTCCATATTAGCACCCAGAGACACTCCATTGTGCTAAACAAACCAGGAGTCCGGTGGCATTTGAAAGACTAACAGATTTATTTGTCACATGAACTTTTGTGGGAGAAAATCCCACTTCGTCAGATGCTTGAAGTTGAAACCCCATCTTCAAAGTGTCTGACGAAGTGCGATTTTCTCCCCCGAAAGCTCATACAATAAATGCATTTGTTAGTCTTTAAAATGCCACTGGACTCTTGGGGTGCATCTACACTGGCAACTTAGGTGGACTTAAGGAGGCTTAAGTCGACCTAAACAAAGCTACGTCCACACTGGGCTTTTCTTAAGTCGACTTAATAACATCGCCTTTGAGGCTCAGCTTAAAGCCAGTGTGGACGGGGATTAGCACCTAAGTCGACCTTATTAAGTCAATTTAAAGCATTAAGTCGACTTAACAAGATGGAAAAGGGGCTATGTCTACACTAGAAAAGTTAAGTCCTCTTTGTTAAGTCGACAACTTTTCTAGTGTAGACATACCCGTTTGTTTCGCTGAACTAGACTACCACGGCTCCCCCTTTCCAGTGTGCTAGGCCCTGTACATTCATAGAGTAAGATTGTGTCTCATCCAAGGCCCCACAGCTAGTTCATGGCAGTTGGGCACTGATCCCAGATCTGCAGAGTGCTAGGCTGGTGCTGTAATTGCTGGCCCATTCTCTCCATCGTCGCTCTTTGCTGGAACGAAAAATAACCTAAAGGAGACACACCTGGTATCATTCTCCATCCAGGCACCCCGTGCCCATCTCTGGCACTCTCTGTGCTCAGCCGTTTGAAGTGAGATTCAGTTTCCCAAGCAGGGGCTATTAATTAATGTATTTATTTGTGAAGGGTAATAAATAAAACAAGAAGCGTCTTCTGCCTCTGGGGAGAGGAAACATCTGAGAAGCGAATTTCGATGAATTCTGTTTTCCTTCTTTCCTGCCAGCACCTCCTAAATCTAATGTGGGAAATTGGATTCTGCAGCGACGTGTATCCCCGAGGCCCAGCTGCGTTTCAGAGAGCATTGGGTCAGCCGTGCCGGCGGGGCCCCGTTTATTTCATTACAAGGTGGGAGGCCTGTGGAAGGAGCCATCTGGGAAGTTGCAAATTTGCCAGCGGGGTGGAGAGCTCACAGAACACTTCAGATGGGGACGGGGAGATAATTATATAGGGTCTTCAGACCTTCAAGTTGAGGGGGAGGCACTGCCTTCAGTCCAGCCCATGGGACTTGGGAGGGTGCAATCCTTTAAGGGAAGCTGATGGGAGAACAGGTGCTCCCATGATGGCCCATTAGGAGGCTGGGACATCATCTGGGGCTACAAAGAGCCATGCTGTCAGAGAGGAACTTTCCTGGGAGGGGAGGCAGTGGGAGAAAAGGGCCTCCCAGGAGAAGGCGATCAGTGAAATGGGCGTGGAAGAATCCTGCAGCAGCCCTGAGGGGGAGCCTGTTTTGACACACTCTGCTAGGCAGTACTAATTCCTTTCCATTTTACTTCCTTACACTCCCATGGTCCCAAGAAGAGGTTCTAAATCGGGGCCGGGAAGGCAGGTACCAAAGGTCCCATATTGCCAAGTGAGAGGGGAGTCCCATCTAGATGGGAGTGAGGGCTGTGGAGGTCCTGTGCTGGGAAAGGGGGTCCCAGCATGGCCAGATTAAGGCTTAGACACTGTCATACGTTTATAGCACCCCAGCTCCTGGAGTCACGTGATTACACCAGAATCCCAGCTTTCTTTTCTTTATTCTTCTTGGGGGGGAGGGCGGGAAAGAAAGCACATTTCTAGCACCTGGGATTGTGGAGAAAAGCTTCCAAAGGCAACCCAAATGATAACATCTGCTTGAGTCTGCAGCCTGCCCGAGGCAACAGCTTGGAGCGGGGGAACTGCCCCAGGCAACTCAGCCGGGTATCAGCTACAAGAGCTGCCATTGAGAGATCCGACGCTGTGCGTGTCAGCCCCAGCTCCAAAAGGTGAGGGGGCACGGATCAGTGCTGGGGGAAGAGATGTGTCAGGGCGCTTGAGGGTGCTAGGGAACCCTGTCTGCGATCTAATCCAGGCTGTAGCAATGTGGGGCTGTGGAAACCCTTTGCTCCTTCTTGCTTTCCCTGCTTGCTGAAAGAGCAGTGATGGTTCTGGCACGCTCCCTGGCGGGCCTGCTGCACATGGACAGCTGGGAAGCTCTTGAAAATTGGAAAGGGTCATTTAACTACGACGTCCGACTGTCCTCCCTTGGTGCTAACCCCCTTTGACCGCTCGCAGGCGACAAGCATGTCTGCAGCAGGAATCGTTTCGCCCAGCAAGAGCGTGCTCTTTCAATCCAGCCCCAGGAATGAATTCTTCCAGCCACGTCATAACTTAGTTGCTCCTCTGCGAGCTCCCTCCACTGCTCGCCTGGTGCTCTGGGAAGGCGCCGCTCAGAACTGCGTTACCTAGTGGAGATGTTGGGCCAGAAAAGGGGGCCGAGCTCGTCTGATTTCCCTTTCCAGATGGAGAAGGCAGAAAGACCCCTGTGTCTCTCAGATCCCAGGCTGAGGCAGCAGGGCTGGACATTGGAGATAAGTGAGTTTTCAAATTCCAGAGGGCGAGCCATGTTAGGGGAGGTCAGCTAAACTAACAAGGAGTCCTGGGGCACTTTTAAAGATTAACCCATTGATTGATCGCATGAGCTTTCATGCAATCCTTGATGCAGCCCTGGCTGGGATGATTTAGGGGGAGTGGTCCTGCGTTTTGCAGCGGGTTGGACTAGATGACCTCATGAGGTCCCTTCCAGCCCTAAGATTCTATTATTCTATGATTCTTGCAGTGGGACAGAGGGACTCCTGTGATGACACTTCTCCAGAGCCACCTTTGGGAGCCTAACACACTTTTCCAAAGCCAGAGGGCTGATTCTGAAAGGCATTGAGCCCTTGCTGGCTTTCACCAGACTCAGCCGGTCTAGACTGAGCCCCCAACCGGCCTAGACAAAGGATATCTTCGGCAAAGCAGCCCCAGTTGTAAAGAAGTAGGAAAATGTAAAGTTTTTTCATGAAATGTTTATTAAAACCCCAACTCAGCCAGATCCTTCTTCAGATAAATGTCATCTTTTGCAGACAGCATCACCGCTGACTTGTCAGAGGACTTAATTCCACTTTAATTGCTCTGCCATTATTTCAATGACATCATTGCTTTCCTCCTGTCTAGAATAATTACTTTTTTTATTATTTAGCTTGCCAAGAGACATAAAATGGTCTGAACCATTGCACGGATGCAGCCTACAAACAATTAACGTCCTTCCGAGTGAATCCACACTAGGGACTTTTGCAGAGGGTATTTTATTGGCTGGTTGAATGGAAAGCACAGGAATAATAGCACAAACGGGCTATTTTAAGGGACGCAAGATAATGCACAAAACCTCCATGTTTCTGCCAAAATGGCAGCTGAACTCTACAGAGCGCATCAGTTGAACTCAAAACAATCTTAGTTGCCCAATTTAGGAAAAACTATATGCACTGAGATTCAACCACTGGCTGCTTCTCCCAGAACCATTGCATTGTGAGTCTCCTCACAACAGCATCCAGCAAGAGTTTAATAACAGTGAGTGAGCGTGTTCAGCAATCTAAGTGGGAGGACACAGGGGCTGGGGGAGTTAAATCGAAGAGATGGGCTTGGCATTCGGTCCTCTCTTGTGGCAGTGGGTTCCACAGGCTTGGCCCACTCACGTGTCCCCCCATGGGTTGATGGTTCTATTGTACCGGTGGATCACAGCTGCAGTGGGTGTTCTGGTTGAGGAGGGGGTGCAGTCTCTCACGTAGCCCAGGCCTGGAGGGTTTTGTACATCAGGGCAGAGACCTGGCCTGGCTTCTCCATTACGAGAGGAGCCAGTGTGGATGGGAGGTGCTGTTGAGCAGATGGGTTGCTGCATTCTGGCTTGGCTGGGGTGGGTTAAGCCACGTGGCATCATGTTGTTCCTCGATAGTAATTGAGCTGAGAGGTCACGAGCGCTCGTATGCGCACGGCTGGTCTGTGTCAAGCACGGCAGGGCTCCATCTTCTAGTTGCAGACAGACGTGGGAGTTTTTCACTCTCCAGCCTACACAGGTGTCCAGTAGCCCTGAGGGCTTGGAAATGAGATCTCAATGCTGCAGTGAAGCCTAACACTCAGAAGGCCTCTCTAACGGGGGACACCGTAGAGGAGGCGAGTTCTTTCAAGGTTTCCCTCAAGCACCAGCTGAGTCTTGCCTGGGTCCAGCGTTAGCCAGCTGCTGTTCAGCTAGGCGCCGATTTCGGCTGGCATTAGGCCGCGGAGGCCTTTGTTTTCTGTGTACTGACCTTTCAGCTTCTAAGGACTCTGCCGCCATTCTGTGCTCAAAATCGCTGTGCCAGAGGGTGACACACACCGTACTCTCCCCCGGAAACTTTATTTTCGTTCTTTCTGGTCTCCTCCCCCTCTTAATCTAAAAATAACTGTCATTAGACAAGGTGAATGTTTTGCTTTTGAGAATATAACACCTACCTCCCCACCTGGCTACCCACACACAGAGCCACCTCCAAGGTGAAAAACCAGTCCAATCTCTTTCATCGCACCACCCATCTAGCAAATGTAATATATTAAATATTAACACTGACCACTTACAATGTCTCAGTGCCATCCTGTGGTTTATAGACAGGGAAGCTGAGATGTTTGAAAATGCCCCAGGTCGCACTATGAGCCTGTAACAAAAAACCAAGAATAGAAACCTTGCGTCCTACTTCCCAGAATCCTGCTATTAGCAGGAGATGACACCTTTCTCATTTCCAGGTGACTTGCCTTCCCGGTCAGATCCTTACTTCAGCCTGCCCTTTGGGTGAGAGGGTGGAGGAAGCCTGGTTCTTGTTCTGAAAAGCTGGTGATTTTCCACGGTATTCCTAGTGCATTTCCAGGCAGGCGCTAATAAAAGTCTTGGTGTTGGAAGAATTCCAGATGTTTGGAGAGAAACAAAATAAACAAACACAAAGCATCAGGGACCTGGCTTGTTCTCTGCTGCAACATGCCTCCCTACAGGGAGATTCTGTGCTCGGGCTGAAGGCTGTTTGAACCTGACACTTCCCAGAAAGCAATTCCACGCAAAACCGAGTATCCTCAGGGACGCTGTAAAACAAACCCTGTGATTGACAGAGCAACCTGTCACCCTTCTGTCCTGGGGAAAGCCAGAAAGAATGAGAGCCCAATTCGTCTCGGTTATCCCACACCCAATCAGGGGTGAGCTGCCTCAAAGCCAACAGCATACATTTAACATATATTAGAGCAGCGTTCGTTTTCTTTGCAAGAAGAGCCAGACAAGAAGCTGTCCTATCACAATAAAGAGCTCTGAATTGTAAAAACCACTCCCGGGGTCATCAGCGGGATCCGAGTCTGAGAACTCCAGCGCAGAATCGTCCCAGTGAGCTGACCTTCTCAGCAGGCGGCAGTGGGAGGCCTTTATCCTCTGTGTGAGCCAGACATCAGACGGGGACATGATACACACTTTACAAAGCATGTGACATGATCGCTGCTGTGCACCAAGTGCCAAAGCCGAGTAAATCACTAATTAACAATAATTAATCCTGGCATCACAGAAGATGAGGGTGGCAGGAGCCTCAGGAGGGGCCAGGTCCAGCCCCCAGCTCAAAGCAGGGCCAGCCCCAACTAAATCATCTCAGCCAGGGCTTTGTCCAGCTGCACCTCAAAACACAACCCTGCCTTCTGGACCTGGGGGTCATTCAGCTGCGCCCTCCCCCCACTTCCCAGTGGTGTGGAGGGATAGGCGGTCTGGAGATGGGGGATTGAGAGCACCTCTTCTCCTCTTTCCCAGCGCAAGAGCAAGGGGACATCCGACTGATCAAAAGAAGTCCTTGGTCATTCCGTGCGCGCTTAGCCCCTGAAACGCATTGCTGCAGGACGTCATTGACAGCAAGTCTTACCCAGGCTCAGACAGCGACCAGACACCCCTGTGGAGGTCAAGAACAGCCAGAACTGTGGTGCTCAGTGCTATGAAAAAATCAGAAAGGCTCTGCCTTGGAAGTGTCGGGACGAGGCTACATGGGGCCCAGGCTGTCTCACCTCTCTGGCTGTCTTACCTTCTTCTGAACCATGGCACTAATCTGGCGTGGTAATTCCCATCTCCTTAGCTATCACGAAATGGGAAGGAGTGTAAGGTCTGAGACCTCAGGATTTTGGCTAAGCTGAGGCCTTCTTCTTGGGCTAAGCAGTAACAGCCATATGAGAGACAGCAGCCATAAGCTACGTAGCACGTGGTCCCATCCTCACTTTCCTGAAGCTACTTCAAACCAACGTAATGTCAGGCTGGGGAGAAGGAGATGCTAAACTAATGGTTCTTACCACCACCAGCTAAAGAAACATGTCTTTAGATGCTTAAAGAAAACTTTGCTTGACAGCTTTCTGCCTGGAAAGGCCTCGCTCATCAACAGCCGTGGTTATAAAGTGCCCACTTCTTACTGTTTTGTCTTTATGGCCTCCACTACATCTGAATGAGTTCATCTGAATGAGTTCTGCCTGGTTCTCCGATCGTTTCTCTCTGCTGCACACCTAAGATAACGAAGTGTGATCAATTGAGGGGTCTGATTGGTTAAAGAATTATTTTGGGATATGTTAGGATTGGTCAAAGAGTTATTTTGTAATATGGTTGGATAAAGTATAGCTAAGCAAGACCCAAGTTTCACGATAAAAATTGGGGTCTAAGAGAGAGACCAGCTAGAAAAAGAAGAGAACGAGAAGGAAAGACCTGAAGGAAGACGAAGGAGGCTCAGTCTCCAAGACATCACAGAAAATCAGCGCTGCCTGATCGGGGTTGGTGAACATAGCATTATGTGCATAGCAGGAATACTGTGTTTGGTAAGTTGTAAATAAACGGAGGCTAAGATTATTACTGCAAACCCACAGTAGTGCACACCCAGAGCCCTACAAATCTGGGAAGGGCTGTAGGTACTTATATCAAACTGGTTAGTTTCACCTGGAGCCCTGTGGACTGGGAATGGGTGACCTTGAGCCCTAGAATGTGAATTGGGGAAGGGAAGGCGCCTTTCCTCCCGAGCCCTACGGATTGGGAAAGGGTGGGGCCCAGTGTGTGGATAACAGACGGCACCGGCTAGATCCTAGATATGGGGAGTCCTGGCACGGGAAAGGTGGGAGCCACTGAGCTAGACAAGAAAGGGGGGAGAAGTAGGGCTTAAAAAAGTAGAGACTGAACCCACAGTCCCCGAGCCATTAGCTGGTGCCTTTCCCGCTCAGACAGCACTCATTCACCTGCTGCCCTGGAGGTGTGGGCCCCGTCTCAGGTGGGATAAACCCCGCAGGCTGGCTGTTAGCTCCAGTATCCTGGCTCAACTACAGCTGGCGATTGGCCGCTGCTTTGCTATCTCCCTGCCCTCTCACCTGGAGACGGCCCATTTTCAAGCTGGGGGGGGGCTGAAAATGCAGCCAAGGATTGGGGTAGCGCAGAGGTATCCTGGCTTCCTTTCCGAGCTGCACCCGCAACAGGGAGGGTGAATGAATTATGAGCCCCCATGCCAGACTTCACCCCTGAAGGATTCCCCGGATGTCAGGGGTCCACTGCGGACTGGCCAGACTTGCGAGCCAGCTAACCACTGGTGGTGCACGGCAAAGCGGCCATGCTGTTCTAGAGAATCCAGCCGGTTTTGAACCCACTTTGGGATCTTTAGGTGAGAAGCATCGTATAAAATTCCATCAGGCTTGCTCTACAACTGGTGCAATCCGGCGCGGCTCCTTTGACTGCAGTGCAACACGTTCCCAGCCAGTGGCACAGCTATGGGTGGGCCTGAGTGGGCCGTGGCCCATCCACTTTGAAAGCAGGCCCACCCAATCCGTTGCTCCTGTTGCTGACATTTCGAGCATCAGGCAGCTGTCGGCATGTTGCTACCTGCATTTCCCATTTCCGGCCACATGACTGGAAGCAGGAAGTTTGGGAAAGCTACCTGGGGGGAATCACTAAGCTGCCAGGCACTCCAGATGCCAAGGTAACTGGAGGATCCACAGCTTCCGAATTTCCGGCTTTCAGCCACATGGCCAGAAGCAGGACATGGCGCAGGCCCACCCAAATACATCACAGGCCCTGGCAGAAAATCTCTTCTGGCTACACCCCTCTTCCCAGCAGCTAGGGTTCTGCCCCAGCAGGGTCGGTTCTGGTGTGAGTCCATTGAGCTTGCACTCGTGCTGCTCTTGATTTACACGGGGTGCGAGTGCGATCCTGATCGGTGCCAGTGGACATGCACCTGGTGTGAACGAGAGCAGCCCAGCCAGGGAAGCAATCCTCACCTGAAAACACCCGATTGTCTCTCACGCCTCCCCAAGACTCTGGAGCATGATGGCCGTAACAGCAGCAGGGCAGAGATTGCGGTTACACAAACCTTGTTATTCTAAGTGATGGAGCCCATCGGCACGACTGTCCCGGAGACATCAGAGCACCTGGGAGCGCGCGGTGCAGCGTCACCATTATCAGCCCCTGGAAAAAGCTGCTAAAAATAGCCGACACGCTCCAGCACAGAGCAGCAATCTCAGCCTTGCTGATTTACAACGTGCTTCCCGGCCGTGGCATCAGCTCACAGCTAGCCCAGTCCGCTGCAGGACTGACGGGAAACTCAGCACAGAGCCCTGCCAGTGAGGGCTGGGAGCGGCAGGGTCACAAGCCGGACCCGTCTCCGTGGGATGCCCACTGAATGTAGAGGCAGCAGGGCCAAGTGGACCGGGCACAGGCCTGGAAATCAGCACGGAGCTGCTGGCAAGTCCGTGCTTCTGTTTCCCTTCCCATCCTTTGTCCATTTTGATTGTCAGGTGGTCGTGGCAGGGACAGTCTCGTTCTTTGTGTTTGTGCAGCACCCAGCACAATGGGCCTCTGATCTTCATTAGGGCCTGGAAGAGGGGTGTCCGTCGCTCTTCCTTTTAGGGGTCGGAGGAAAGGGCACAGCCTCACCCGATCACTGCCTACTGCCAAGAGATGAGCCAACCAGCAGTTAAGGGGGTTGGGCCCTGGCCCCCACGCAGGGCAAATACTCAGCCTATAGGCCCCAGTTCCCAGGCAGGATGGGGCAGGAAAGAAGTCTAGAACCCCCGGCAGGGTCCTGAGCATCTCTGCAGTCTAGGGCTCATGTAGGAGGACACGGGACCACCTGACTCCACTGTGTCCCAGCCCAGGGAGCTACCAACGGGGGAGTGCTACACCACGGGCCAGCACAAATCTCCCTGTAACGCGCTGACGGGGGCACTGGCCCCCACACAGCCAAATTGCAGTTGGCAGCTTCTTGGGCTACTTCCCACCCTCTCTGCGGGGCGTACTTGGGTCCACGGGGTGTCCTCAGCTACCCTGGGGCAGGTGGCCAGCGGCAGTCCTGGCTGTTCCGCTCAGGCATGGAGTTCCCAGCGGGCACCAAAGGCATCAGCCTGGAGCAAATCAGATGTGTCCGTCTCCCTGGCTGTCCCAGCCCAGGCTGAGCTGCCAGGAGGCCCTACCTTTTATATGTCCTGTTCCGGTGGGCGGGGTGGGGTTGATTTAGCTCCGCCCCCTTGGCTAGGGAGGGTGGCTCCTGTTCTGGCCGGGAGGAAGGCCACGTTGTCTCACTACAGACCTCTAAGCACCAATAATAGTAACACAAATCATGGTAAAACACAAGCAGCACGCTTTCAGAGCACGCCCGTGTGCTGCTGGTCCCGCCCGCAGCTCCCACACTACGACATTTACTGTTTTATCAAACGACCCAGCTCACTCGGCTTCAGTGAGGCGCCCTCCACATTGCTTGCCACGCCCCCAACCTCTGTGTCACCCGCAAACTTTCTGTTCTCTTCCAGGTCACTGGCGAAATATTAAATAGTGCGGGGCCTAGGACTGATTCCTGCTCCCTGGGGATTCTAACACTCCCATCAGAGCCCGACCACATAGTCTAATCATTTGTGTTATGGAAGCACAGCAGATCAGGGCCCAGGTGTGCTCGGTGCTGCACAGGCACACAGTCAATTGAAATAGATAAGACAGGCAAAGGGAGAGAGAGGAAACTGAGTCAGGGAGCAAGGAAGTGACTTGCTGATACACCAGGCCCAGTGGCACAGCCCGGGTCAGAATTTAGATGTGTTCCCACCCTCCGTAGTCCTCTCCCCATTAAACTAACTCCTTCCCCAGCACCGCCCATTCTTCAACAGTTGTTCAACATTTCACACTGCTAACTGGTATCCAGCTTCTTGCCACTGGAACCCCCAGGTCCTTCTCTGCGGACCTCCTGCCCGGCCAGTCAGTCCCCAGCCTGTAGCAGCACATGGGATTCTTCCGTCCTAAGGCAGGACTCTGCACATGTCCTTGTAGAATCTCATCAGATTTTTTTTGGCCCAATCCTCCAATTTGTCTAGATCACTCTGTATCCAGTCCTTGCCCTCCAGTGTATCTATTACTCTCCCCCCCCCCCCCCCGGTGACGCTGTCAGGATTTAAGGAACCATTTATGATGTTATTTTGTATGAATATTTTATAATTGTTATAATCCATAGGAATTAAGCCATGTTTGATGTCAATAGAAAGGTAATAATTGGTGGTGAAGGATTATATAATTTATGTGTAGGATTTGTATTCATATTAGAAGTTAGGAATATGATTGTTATATTTTAACTTGTGTAAGGCTGGGGGAAACTCCCCAGACTGAATGTCTACCCAGCCATTGTCTCCTTAATGGCCCATTAAGGAAGCTCCCCGGTATAATGGGCCGACGAAGAAAACCTGTTGAGCCACTAGGACTTAAACATGTGACTCAACTCCAGTTTGATTGGAGAGACCTGCACACAGCATGGAGAAAGCCAGAGGTGATATAAGGCAGCAGCCCCAACGCCATCTTGCTCTCAAGTCCTCAGTCTACAGCCAACACCCACCTCTGGAACTATTCCTCCGAGACTGAACAAAGGATTGAGGCCCACCCTGATGCTGGGTGTTTACCAGAGGAACAACCCTGCAAACTGCTTTTCATGAACTTTAAATCATTTGTATGTATGTGATTCACTTTGACCCTTTAACATCTCTCATATTTTGCTTCCTTTCTTCTTATATTAAACCTTTAGTTGCAGTTACTAAAGGATTGGCTACCAGTGTGGTATTTTGGGTAAGATCCAAACCTCTATTGTTCTGTGTGCTGTGGCTGGCCATTCGGGGTCAGGAGAACCTATATCTTTAAGGGACTGTGCGGCTAGGTGGGAGCCAGAGAAGCTGGAGTGCAATAAAGGGGCTGTTTCTATTTTGGACAGACTTCTTGGTACCCAGTGTGGGGAACCAGAGGCCTGTTTGTGACTGATAGGGAGACTAGTTTAAGTACCACCCATCAGTGTGTGGGGAGTTTGGCTCCCGGTTTTGCAGCTTACCCTGATTTTTGTACGTCCAGGAGGGTATCCCAGGAGGCCCCGGTCACACCCCCCCCTTAGAGTCACCTGCAAACTTGCTGAGGATGCATCCACCCAGGGCCGGCCCGACGGTTTTTGGTGCCTTAGGCAAACTATGATTTTGCCCCCCAGGTTATAAGAGATAACATATTAATACATTTTTGTAAAGAAAGGAAAAAAATCACTTCTATTTAATTTGGCACCCCTTAAAGCCTGGCGCCCTAGGCAACCGCCTAGTTCACCTGTATGGTTGGGCCAGCCCTGCATCCACCCCGACTTCCAGATCTTTAATGAAGATGTTGAATAAAACCAGCCCTTGGGACCCTCCACTCGTTACCGGTTGCCAACTAGGCATGGAGCCATTGATCAGTACCTGTTGAGCCCCGTGATCTAGGCAGTTTTCTATCCACCTTGCAGTCCATTCAGCCAACCCGCCCTTCTTTAGCTTGCTGGAAGAATGCTGTGGGAGACCGTATTGAATGCTTTGCTGAAGGTAAGTTAGATTACGTCCACCGCTTTCCCATAAATGGACCTTGCTGGCTCTCGGCCGCCCCCCTCTTTGCCCTTCCCAGATGCCCCGATGGAAGTGGCAGGATAGTGGGATGAGGCTGTGGCGTCCCCATGCTCTGGCTATTCCTGGTGGACACAATGGCCAGTGGGGCACAGGGATGACATAGGGCCACCTTTGAGGCCCTCAAGCCAGCTGCCAGCACAGAGGAGAGGCAAAGAGGGGAGGATGGTTATTCCCATCTCCCCAGTCTCTGCCACAGCCTCAGGACAGGGATGACCTGGGCCCTGGGACCTTTGATGGCCTTCCCCCCAATATGCACCAGCCTGAAGCAGGCCGGGAACTATGGGGTGGTTGGGGAAGAAGTCACCTTCCCCCAACTGCTGCTCTGGCTGCTCAGATGCCAGCAGCCACGATCTGCTCGGCTGGTGTGGGGAGCTGGGCGTATCGAGCTGGCTGCCCCGGCTTCATCCCTAATGGGATTCTCTGGCCCACCCCGAGTGGACAGATCCAGCAGCCAGCAAGAAGCCTCTTGTTACGATCACAGCTCAGCCGCTGTTTGTCGGCGGAATTATCCATCACCGCGGTCTGATGACATGGACGGCCCCACGGCTGGGGTGGAAACTGGCCAGGGACGCCCGGGGCCACCTCCAACACAGAGCTCTGGGAAAATACCCCCGTCATCAGCGCACAGAGACCCGGTGAGCAGCTTTCTTGCGGCTGCTTCTGCCACCTCCCCTCCTGACTGGGATCCGGAGCAGCTGGCGCTACACTTCCATCACGTCGCTCCAAGAGTGCAGCCTGTCAGGAGCAGCATCATTAACGGAGGGGGAAATAAATGTTTGCCGTGAAGACACCGCCGATCCCCTCGAGACAGCTGCCGCTGACGAGGTCTGACTCCCGCACAGTGAATAATTGTCCACGGCTTTGAAGCGATCCGCTCCACTCTGCAGGTTCCCCCCTCTCTTCTTCCCTGGTAGGCCCTGTGCAAGGCCCAAGGTGCCGCCTCAAAGAGCTGGGAAGAGCAAATGAAGATGCTAATCATTATGGCCTTTGCTGCCAGCTGGGCCTCCTTTGGCATGGGGCACTGATTTGCCGGCTGGATTTCCGTCAGCTCCTCCTCACTCAGCATTTAAGGGGAACATCCTCAGCCAGCAGCCTAAACCAGCCCCGCGGGAGCCAGCGGGGCACCAGTGAATTCTGCTGGCAGAAGAGCTACCCCAAATATTCCACCGTGCGCTCGCAAGAGCCGGAGCAAGGCCGAACTGGATAGTTGGCGTGTCATTCAGATACCAGGGTCCTTGCAGGCATGGATGGGAAAACGTAGCCCTTGCATCTGCCGAGGTGCCTCTGACATCTGCTCTCACGGCTTCCAGGGGGCTGTGTGCAGAGAGAGCCGCAGAGCAGGCTGTGAAGCAGGTGGGAGCCGGGGGTCAACTAGACGACCCTTGTTGGCCCTTCCAGCCCACATCTCCCATGACTCCATTAACTGAGGCCGAGCACAGGGAGTCACGAAAGCTGGGTCCTCTCCTCAGCTTTGACTTGGCTGTGTGGCCAATGGGAACCCCTTCTCCGTGCCGTGGTTTCCCCAGCTAACAGTGAGGCTGGGTGTAAAGCGCTCTGCGATCTGGTGGGCGTTGCTGCTGCCAGGAAGAGGTTTGTGTCCGGCTTCCATCTCTCAGTCGCTGGGCCCGGGGCTCTGGAGCCCTCGTGGGAAGGAAGATGATCACTCCGAATAATGGCTCGTGCCAGGAGAGCCATGAACGAGGCTCATAAAGGGACGCCGCTCGGCTCAGCACCCTGTGATTCACAAACACAGGGCGGGAGGAGGGTGGTGAACAGGGGCTGAGGACGTTCGTCCCAACACCAGGATGGGAATCAGCCTCTGGGGAGCCGTGAGCGTATTTATTGCAGCAGGCAGGGCAGGAGAACCTTGCACCATCCCGCTCTGAGCTGCCTTCCGTCTCAGGAAAGCCAAATGCCTTGCAAGCTGCATTAATACCGCCCTACTCTGGGGAGCGGGGCGGCAGTGAATTGGAGGAACCTCCATGCTAATCAGGGAGGGAAGCTCTGCGGGCCGCTGGCCCCAAGGAAAGCGATGGGCCTTTCAGAAGGGGGAGCAGGTGGAAACCTGAATTGCATCCTCAGTATCGCAATCTGTCCTTCAGCGGACCAGCCCCCTCGAGACCTTAGGCCCGATCCTGCAGACTTTTCTCGCATGACTAAGGTGTGTCCCCACAGCTGCTCTCCCAGCACAGGGCAGCAGACAAACTCCAGAACAGCAGCGTGGCCATGGTGGCTAAGGCTGGCCACTTACGTCCATGCCCGGGCTAACCCAGGCTCATGTGGCTGCCCCTTCCCCCAGCTGCTATGCAGAAGCGCCCTCCACTCGTTGAAGGCAATGAGGCTGCTCCAGCCAGCTGTAAGGATGGGACGCATAAGGCATGTCCTTCACAGCCTGTCTGAAATGCTTGTGCACTGCTGCTATTTCCTGCTTGCCTCTGTTGCACTCCAGAAGTGGCTGCATTTCAGTGGCGCGTACGGGGACGCCATTGGCTTTTGTGGAGGCTGCTCGCCCTAGGAAGTGTGATGCATTGGCAGGAAGGACCGGGACCCTGCACCCTGTGTCATCGTTTACACCAGTGACCCCGCGGTGCACAATGCTAGTAAAGCAGAGTGGTACGGCTTTGCACTGGTGCAAATGAGTGTCCAAGGAGCAGCACCAAAGCCACCTCTGGCCGTGACCCCTGGCTCTCAGGAGCCCTGTGAGAAGCTACAGGAGATCAGAGACTCAGAGCCATAACACCCATGTCCCTAACCCGCCCCAGCCGTGTCTCTGATATTCCTATGGCAACAGAAACCTCACCAGGAATCAAATGAGCCCAGCGAATTATTCTTTTCTTTGACGTCTCAGTAATGTGCTGCGAAGGGGAGATGAGAAACTTCACGGCACCAGTCAGTCGCCTCCTGGCTGCCTCGTCAGACCCTCTTGTTCACAGGGGGTGTTGGTGGGGAGGGGGATTTGGATTTTCTTTCTGCAAATCACCTCCCTCAGAGGCCGGCTCTTGATTCCAGGGGACACAGATGTTTTTGCGCTTGCCTGTCTTCCCAAGCAGGGGACGCAGTTTTCCTCTTCAAGATCATCAGGATAAAAGCAAAAAGGTTCCAGTTACAGCCCACCCCAGTCACTTTGATTTTCTACGTGGGGTTCGTGGCCGGCCACTAAAAGGGAAAACACTTTCTGTGGCCCCGTACAGCTGCCGTAAGATTGTCGGCAGTGGCCAGAAACCAAAGGCAAAGCGCGTCTAGTTTTATGGACGTGCGGCTAGAGAGGGCTGTTCTGACTTCTGGCCTGAGCAGAGCAGGGGGTGCCTGGATCCAAACTGATCCGACACACTTTCGAGGAGGTGCTCTTCTGTCGTATGCGTCACAACTCCATACCTAGAGTGTTCAGGCCTCGGCCACTGCAGTCTCCCCTCCAGTCTTTATTTGTGCCCTCCTCCACCGCGTCTTTGACCCGCTGCATTGCTACCGCGCAGTCCCACTGTGAACACTGGACTAAGCCAAATGCCTGCATCCCGGCAGGCAGAGTCTGTCACGTCTACTCCGGGCCCTGCAAGCAGGTAGACGTAAATCAGGGCTTGTGAAGTCCCCCGGCGGGCCTGTCTCTCTGTCCCGGAGATGCTGCGGCTCTGTGACGGCATAGCTGTCAGCCCAGGAATGCTGCTCTTCATCTGAGACTGGCCCTGAGCCAGCGGGAGTGGACGTGAATGCATGAACAGCTGCCGCAAAAGTCCTTTGTGCCAGCAACTCAGCAGAGCTGCAGATGTAGTTGGTTTCTGCCGGAGGCAGGCGGATCTTCTTGTCGAACTAGCCTGTTCGCACCTACTGCAACCATTGTCAGCCTGGTGTGCCGGCCTCCGTGCTGTTTTCAGAGAATCACAGAAGGAGGAAGTTGGAAGGGACCTCAGGAGATCACCTGACCAACCTCCACCAAATCATCCTAGCCAGGGCTTTGGCGAGCTGGGTCTTAAAGGATGGAGATTCCACCCCTTCCTAGGGAACCCATTCCAAGGTGATCGTCTCTCGCTAGCATTTGGGGGGATATGTGTACTGCCTTCATGTGGACAGCCCCCCTTAGCAGCATAGACCGAAACGAAAGCAGACAAAATGTGGAGCATTGGCTGGCGTTTTAAGCTAGGAAGTGGCACTTCAGTGCTCTTCAAACAGTCCCCTTCGCCACTTGAGTTAAAGGCCATTTGCATGTTAATGAAGGTAATTAATGGTAATGATGATAAATTGGTTTTTTGCAACATTTATCTGCTGGGACTCCTAGAATCTAAGGTCAGAAGGGACCAATATGATCATCTAGTCTGACCTCCTGCACAATGCAGGCCACAGAACCTCCCCTCCCCGCTCCTGTAATAAACTCTAACCTAGCACTGAGTGATTGAAGTCCCCAGATCACGGTTTAAAGACTTTAAGGTACAGAAAATCCACCAGCAAGTGAGCCGTGCCCCATGCTACAGGAAAAAGTGAACAACCCCAGAGCCTTTGCCAAACTGCCCAGGGGGAAAATTCCTTCCAAACTCCAACATGGTGATCAGTTAAACCCCAGGCATGTGAGCAAGACTCACCAGCCAGACACCCAAGAAAGAATTCTCTGTAATAACTCAGAACCCGCCCATCAAATATCCCATCTCAGGCCACCCCTGCTAGTCAATGTTCAGTCAATTGCCGAACTAGGCTGTCCCATCAGACCAGCCCCTCCATACATTCAGCAAGCTCAGTTTTGAAGCCAGCTGGGGTTTTTGCCCCCACACCTGCTCGTGGAAGGTTGTTCCAGACCGTTACTCTTCTGATTATTAGAAACCTGCCTCTAATTTCAAGAATCTCATACGCATAGCAAATGAAACCAGTCAGGGAGGCATGAAAATATGATTATCAAGTATCATAAATCCATGCTGATGGCCTTAGGAAGCTAAAAGTGACTTTACGCCTCCCTTAAAAGCAGAGAGGTGCGTCGCATTTCTTAGGGGCTTGGGGAAACTGGTGGGGGGCTTTCCTGTGACACTGTGCAAGAGAGAGGGACCCAATTAGTGAAAGCTGGAGATGGGCCCTGGACATCACAGGGTCTGAACTCCTGCACCCCACCCCCTTTACGGGTGTGCCCGTCCCTCCCTGAACTCAGTCCTTGTCCTTGGCACCAGCACGGATGGACCCATAGCAGATGAGGGCTGGAAGCGCCTCTCACCCAGCCCCCTGCTCAAAGCAGGGCCTACCCCACCTAAGACCAGCTGTGTGACTAGACTCGGGAGCCAGGGCAGGACATTCTCAGGGAGAGCCCTCGGCTTAAGACTCTGCGGCCAGTTCTGGCCGAGCCAAGCTCGGGTGTGTTGACTTTTGGGGCCCAGCTGTTTATTCAGGCTTTAGCCAGGTGCTGAGAGTCAGGACGGTGGTGTCTCTGTGGGAGTGGGGAAGGATTTCAGTGGGACACAGCCGCACTGCTGTTTGACTTGGTGTTTTTCCCCCCGTTCCCCTGCTGGGACTCAGGCACAACCGGTGCATTGAAAAGAACTGCATTCTGCTAACAGCGCAGCCTCTTGAGGGATCTGTGCGCCTGGGCCGATCAGTCTGTGTGTGCTCCTTCCCAGAAGAGCAGGCCACATAGCCAGAAAGTGCCAATCCCACAGGCTGTTCCAGCACATCAGAAAACCTCTGGGGCTGTGCTTCAAAATTAGCAGAGCGCTGTCTGTGTAAACAGGCCTCGGGAACATTGGAAAGGGAGGGTGCAGCCTCCGTACGCAGCTACATGCTGAGTCAAAGTCAAAAGCAAGCGGTGTGCTGGGAAAAGAAGGAGCTTGGGTTTGACACACCCATCTCTCTCTCTCTATTTCTCTGTCTCGGAAGTCACATAGCACAGCTTCTCTGCCCCGAGTGGCCTTTTTTAAAAAAAGAGACAAACCCCCATCCCACCCCAAAACCCTCTTTCCAAATTGTCAGGCCTATAAAAATGTGTGAGAAAATCTGTGCAGATTTTTGGAATTCCCATAGATGGTGAGCTTCAGGGGCAGGGACAGTGTCTTCCTGCCCAGCCTCATTTGCAGCAAAGACGTGGTAAGGAGGCATTTCCATTAGCGTACAGAATGGAGAACAGAGAGTCCACAGCAGGGACCGCACTGATCTACGGGAAGGCGAAGCGGGGCAGCACTGCATGATGGGGGAATCTCTGCTCTTGGTGTAGATGAACCCACGCCTGCACACCCCCCCGCTCGGCCGTTATCAGACCAATTCTAGTAACGACCTTCTCCTGGCATTCAAGTACTGACTCTGCCTGATTGCACAGTGAGCGCCCTTGAGGGAATGTCCGCCCCCCAGCCAGGAACGACCTGTTCCTATTGTCCAACCGAAACAAAAGAATTCTCCTAGACCCCCCTGAATCACCGTTTACCCATACGCAAACCCCGTGTTCTCCCTGCAACATGGCTTCTTCCCTGCACAAACCCTCTAATCAGCCGCAAGTTTTTGTTCTAAGCTGCATCCGTTCCACTGGGACATCCCCTTTCCCAGACTGCCCATCTTGGGGGCTCTGCCTGCCTCCAGCACTCTGGACCCTCAATTACACCAGCCAGGTGGGAACCTCAGCCAGGTCAGGCTCCTCGGGGCGGTGAGACCCCCAACTCTCTCTCTGTCCCTTGTTTTTAATGCAGTTACAGCTTTCCAGGCCTGACCTGTGTAATCAGGTGGGGGCTAAACTTCCCCAATGTTGAAATCGTGTGAGATTGTAACTGTTCGGTTTCTTTGACTCTCCTTGTATGGCTATTACCAGTACTATCATAACTTTTATACACTTGGCAATAAAATAACTTTTATAATCACTCTGCGTGCCAGACTCTCTCCCAACTTTGTTTATTCTTGCATGTTCTCGGCTTCCTTATTTTGCTCTGCAGCAACGCTCCTCTTACCTTAGCCAAAATTCCCCGTAAGGCCCAAAATCCTGTGGGGTTTGCTCATCAAGGGGTTTTCTACCCAAACAACTGTAGTATGAAAGTGGGGATAGGGACGTGCTGAACTTGGGGCAGCTGCTCGACCCAGCCTGCTGAGTCTAGGGGCATATAAGGGTTAGTTTGGGAGTGCTGAGCGCTCTGACGGGCTCCGTTAATCTGTGTGTTCCAGCCCCTGGAAAGCTAGGTCCTGCAGGCTGCTCTAGTGGGAGAAGTCTTGCAGAAGGGAGAAGCAGAGCGTTGTACAGAAGCACACGTAACAGAGGTAGCACATGGATGGAATTACAGACCCCCCCCCCACACCCAGGGATGTAACCCCATAACTGAGTGCACTCCAAGGTGCCAGGCAAACCTGGCAAGACTCATGTGTGCCTCACCATGCGGGAATTAGTAAAACAGAAGCGCCCATGGTTAAGGGTTCATTTGAACAAGCAGGGATTTTAGAGGCCAGGTCAGCGCTGGCTCTTTCTGTTAATCGGAGTGGGAGGCGGAGAGGAAAGGGACTACAGTTTGAGACTAGGAGAAAACAAGTGGACGGAGCCTTGAATTTAGGCACCTGTGATATGGAACCGTATTATGGTTAAGATGGTTAGGAACGTGCTGTTAATAAGTAGCTAGCTAGCGAAGTTAGGAGAGGGGATGACCCAGCAGGGTGCTCGCTCTGGTTTATGTGTTTTGGGATCGTTCGTATAAGAGGACTAGATAACAGACTGTACAGCAGTTCAAGAGGTATTTTTCTTGACACCTTTACTCCCCCACAGGGGAGCATCCGGCCAACACTGATCCGCTGCAAATTACTCAGTACAGTCCCAGATTCTAGGGAATTATTTGGGATGCTCTCGATGTTCAAAAATTCCAAGGATGTTCTCGTACTGACACCCTGGGGGCCTCCAGGATGTGTGGCTAAACTGAAGTCCTCAATGATCATTCAGGCTTTGTCCTCTAGATAAGCGTGTAAGGAGCCCCAGACTAACAGTCACCAATGAATGTGTTATCTGATAGGATATTCAGGCGCTCGTTAACCCCGCCACATTCATCACCGCGCACCACCATTGCTGACTCCTCATTCAACGAGCAGGACTTGCATTCCCTATTGGCCGATTCCCAAGCCAGCTTTGGTGGCCTCACTCCTACGATCAAATGAGATGGCACCAGAGCTGGACTAAGAACCATCATCAGCTGTGAACCACATCACAATGTCATCCACGAAGCCACGATCCGGCTGTTTTCTTCTGCTCCACTAACTCCTGTATCTTCTTTTGATGTTTTTGCATCATGTAACCTATCCCAATGCAGAAAAGGAGGGGCCGTAAGATGCAATTCTGCCACACTGCAGTGATGATATCAAAGCGATTGGTCTTCGGCGTGCAGTCGAATACTTCGGTGGAATCTCTGAAGTTCAAGTCTGGTAAGCAAGCCCTGTCTCACTTTCTATGGTCTTGGGATAAAAAATGATAAACACACAGTCGGCAGCCAGCTTTCTCAGTATACACCTTTTCACCCACGACCAGTTTGCCTCTGCCAAACAGTACAGTGCAGAACACTTTGTCGGATGCTGGGAGTGGTTACTCCTCACCAGCTGGGTTACCATTCACGTCAGAGATCATTAGTCAGACATGATATGACAGACGTCACTGGGGCTCTGCTCTGCACGGACGAGCTCCCATCATGCCCAACATGGAAAAGGAAAATTCTAGCCCCCCCGCTGGCTACCTTGCACCACTCTGATGATGTGAGACACTTATAAAGCCGGGAATTCTCGGGGGGTGTAAATCCAGCATAGCCTTGGTGCAGGGAATGTAGCCATCTTGTTCCTATGGCCCTTCCAACCCCCTCGTGGCTGCCCTTACTGGTGCCAGCCACTGAATTGGCTTCCCCCATGCGCCTCCCACTTCTGCAGTTCAGCCGCACCTGAGAATCAGGGTCTCTGATAAGCAAAGGGCTAAAAGTTCTCTGTGGGCCTCATCCAAACCCCAGAGGTCAATGGGAGTCTTGTCGACACCACCGGCCTTTGGAACAGGATCTGAAAGATTTCTAACGCTCGCTCATCTCATCTCTTGGCCTTCCCAGAGGGCAGCTCTCTAGGACAGGAACTGCTTCCTTCAGGGTAATATTTTCATCCTTCTTTAGCAGGAGGAGGTGGATTTGGCTAAGGAAACAATCAATCTTTCCAAGCTGGGCATAACGGAGCTTGCCCTGGGAATTCCAAAACCACAGAGAGACTTTACCTCTGAGCATATCCGTCCCCCTCATCACCAGTTATCTGATTGACTCTGGTTTGCAAAAATCTTGCTTCCTAATTTGCAATCAAGAGACTCTGCTGGCTCTGTTCTGTTCACAAGACCTGTGATAGTAAAGCAGATCATACGTGGTGTTCTTTTAATTAAAAAAAAGCCTGCTCAGCCTTCCTGAGAGGTGCCTTGAGTTAGAAAGTCAGCAGCAGGAGAGAAGGGCCCAGGGCCCAGCTATTTCTTTGCACATCATTGGAACTGGCACCCTGACCTTTCCAAAATGCTCCACTAAATCTGGGCACAGAGACTGGCGAGTGTGAGGGATGTGGTGACTGTAATGATCTTGAGGGTTCATTAAAGACCCCGCCACTGAATGAGTGAGGAACAGAACTTTAATAACACAGACAGGAGGGATTCCCAGGTGTGCCGCTGGGAGCAGCCACGTTAGATCACCTGTAGGGCATGTCTCCCCATTCACACAGCTCTGACCCATGCTAAGGAGTGTCTCTAAAATCACAACCTTCTACAAGCATCTCTCTACAGTGATGAGGGCACTTTGCAAGTGCGCTAAGATGCCCCAGGGTGCACCTGGAGCTGGCCTGCACTGGCTGTTTCATTGCACTGGAGGCATTTGAATGCAGGCTCCAGGGCCGTGCTAGGGTTTCAGCATTCAGACTGCAACCTACGCTTGCTTGAATGTCTGCACTGCAATGAAACAGCCGGTGGGAGCTGACCTGGTATCTAACTGCCGTGTCAGCATATCCTAAGGGGCTAGCCGGGTCACCTTAGTTAAAAGCTATAGTTCCTGATCCAGCTAGTGTCAGCAGAAATGTTTGTGGATGTGACAGATGCTAATGTCAAGGGTAAGGGAAGAAGTGTCCTGCCTTAAGCAAAGACATTCCCCTTTGTGATTTTTCTGTGAAGAAGCATCCGCCCTCTCCTCTCTTGTAACAATAGACAAGAAAACGAGTCAACAAGCCAGTGAACTGCCACTTACTACTCTAGGTTGGTGGTTTTCAAACCATGGGTCGGGACCCGGTACTGGGCCGTGGCATCCTCTGCTGCCACCACTGAAAGACTGGACTGCATTGCTCAAAGACGTAATTGTTGGGTAGCGGGCATAAATGATTTTTTTCAACTGGGTCCTGAGAAAAAAGGTTGCAAACCACGGCTCCAGGGAACCACAGAGAAGGGCATTAAAAAGCGGTTAAAGGCAAAGAGGTGGGGTTAACATATGGTGTGAGATTGCATGGACTGAGGTTACTGCACTCAGGAAGCAGAAGGGCGAGAGAGGACGTAACAGAAGTTCAAGTGAATTCAGCTATCAGGAATCATTCGGGCTGCCCCCTTCACAACAGTGTAGCCTGAACAGTCACCACATGAGGACCCAGAAAAGCACTAAACTGACATAGCAGCAAAAACTTTCTGTTCAAGGCATGGGCAAGTCTGTCAGAAGGGCCCACAAACTGTGGTTACCCCTCTGTGCACACATCCCTTCTTTGCTTTTTTCCCCCCTAAGATGAGGGCTTGAAAGAGCTGACGTTTTTTCTTGTTTCTGCTTGCACTATTCATTAGGAGTTCAGGTCACATCTGGAGAACTAGTAGGTTTATCACATCACAGATCGGGAGGAAGTGACACCTGGTTAACTGAAAGCTTTCAGAAACATTTTGGTTGTTTTTTTCTATTTAATACAAATGCCTGGAAAACAGCTGGGAGAAAAGCCCTTTTGGAAAAGAGTCAGTCCTTTGGTTGAGGTCTGATGTCTTTTGTGCACACACCCAGTATTGATTTACTTGAAATAGGCAGATAAATCTATTTAGATAAGCCAACGCAGGCTCAAGTGTGGACACTCTTAAATCGATTTAAACCCGGCTTGGAGCAATGGAACAAGTTTCTAAGGCTATTTAAAAAGAAAAAGAAATAGGATGTTTCAGACATTCTTCACACATGGTATAGAGTAATAAATTGCCAGGTTCTTCACCTCTTCAGGCCATCCTTAATACCAATACAGGTCGGTCAAGTCATTACTGGTTCAAACTAGCATTTCCACTAAAGCAGTGGGTTTCAACCCTTTTTCATTCGCAGACCCCTTTGGAAGTCTTAGCCATATTCTGCAGACCCCCAGGGGTCCACAGATCTCAGGATCCAAAACCACTGCACTTAAAGGGCAGGGCAGCCGTCAAAGTGAGAGATTTGTTCCTGCCTTTTAAATCA
Organism: Pelusios castaneus; assembly: GCA_007922175.1. NCBI lineage: Eukaryota > Metazoa > Chordata > Testudines > Pelomedusidae > Pelusios > Pelusios castaneus. The sequence goes on along the minus strand of ML685944.1, from coordinate 293,857 downwards.
TCAAAAAAATGTTATTGCTTTCTAAAAAAATAACTCTCTCTTCTTCTGAAGTGCCAGGTTTTCCCTGCCCCTGGGATAAACAACACACTTGCAAAGATGACATGGAATTGCGCCACTGGTCCAGAATTAGAGCTAGTGTACTGGCACCCCAGGTGGGGTGTGTAGGGGTGCTTGCTGCAGTTCTCTAGGGGGGCTATCAGGCCAGGGCCCCATTGTAGCAGGCACGAGAGGTCCCAAAGAGTTTACAGTCTATTACAGCCCCCAAAATTGTAGTAATAGACTTCAGAAAGCGGCAGGAGGAAGAAACCTAAAGTTGGGGTAGATTTTCCCCCATCTGCCACTGCGCCATTTCTTGCATGTTCCTCTGAAGTCGCTGGGTCTACCCTGCATCAAAGACAGGCTCTTGGACCCGATGTGCCTCGGCTTTGATCCGGCCCAATGGTTCCTGAGGTAACAGTGGCCGTGACGAGCCATACGGCCACGTTGTGTGAAGGAGAGACGTGAAAGCGAACGGTGCAGTGGTAGGGGAACCCCTCACTTAGGAGCGTCCAGGGGACACCAGTGAGTACACAGAGCTGCGGAAGAAAGCTCCGAATTAGCAACGCCACGCCGGAGCCCAGGGTCACAGACCCAGCCCTCTCACTGGCCGCCTACTGATTTCCACGTGGGTCCTTTCTGCTTGCCCTTATTATATCCTGGCCGACCTACTAAAACAGTCTTGAATTTGTCCCTCTGGTAGCAGGGACTGAGCCAGGCTTTGGATCCTGCTGCTGCCGACTCAGTTTCCCCTGCCCCTGCCAGTTCCAGTTGCCGCTCCCTGCAGGCCCTCGGGGGACCCAGGCAGTTCGCACTGTGGTATTGGGGACACACACACACACACCCTCCTTTGAGAGTCTCCCTCAGGGGACTCTTTCTGCCCTTTTAATCTCCCACTAGGCCTGGATCTGAGTAACGAGTCCCTAATCACATGATCCCTAGACTACTTCCTTTTGCCAGGGATGTGGGGCACACCTGGCCCAGGTGAGGCTCAGCCCCAATCCCCTGACCAACTCTCCCTGTCAAACAGTTCCAGCCCTGCAGAATTAGGGCGTGTTCAGAGAAAGGCAATCAGAAAGGTTAGGGGCCTGGACAAAATTCTGCTATGAAGAGAGATTGAAAGGTCCATAGACTCCTAAAAGATTAGTTTTGGAAGGGACCTCAGGAGGTATCTAGTTCAACCCCAGTTTTAAGCAGGACCAACTCCCACTAAATCACCCCAGCCAGGGCTCTGTCAAGCCGCACCATTGGGATTGTGCAAGGAGAAAGGTGGTGAATTAGAGAAGACACAATAAAAGTATCTAAAATAATGAATGATTTGGAAAAGAGCAATCAGGAACTTCTGATGTCCTTGTCTCATAGCACAAGCAAGGAGACAGGCAATGAAATTGAAAGGAAATAAATTCAAAACTGATAAAAGGAAATACAGTGTGTCATGAAACTACGGAACTCACTGCCACAGGATTTTGTGGAGGCCAAGAGCTTAGCAAGATTCACAAAGGGTCTTGTCACGGGGGATACCACTCACCACTGGTCTGGCACCTTCTCCTGGTAACTCTGAGGATGGGGTAGATGCCCCTGTCCTCACTGGCCATCATTCTGTTTCACGCTCAGGTCTGCAGTTCCTCTCTCATTCCAGGAACCTCAGCATCTCCTTTATAATTTAACCCTCTGGCTACCTCACTCGGTGTCCCCCTTTCTTCCAGGGTAGAGATCATCGGCAATCTTTCCATTCACTGCCTCAGGTCTACCCCACTCCCTTGGTGGGAGTAGCGGAATTCAGGCCTGCCCCTTTCTTTGGGTTTCAGTCCAGGGAGCCCACTGCCTAGCAGCTCTCTGGGGCTTTCTCTCTCAACGCTCACTGCTCCTTCCCTGGCCTGCATCTCACTACGCCTGGTTTCCTTTCTTTGGGAAGGAAGGATCAACTCATGCCCCACCTCCCTCTTCCCACCGCTGCCTTCCCACAGCCAGCCCCTTTCAGCCACCAGCTGCCTGATCCTGCTCTCAGGTAACTCCCTGCTGGCCGCCTACTTCTCCAGGTGCAGGCTAGCGAGATAATTGGTCACATGGCCACCTCACTCCTGTTAGTCCTCTGTGGCAGGGACACCCCACCCCAAGGACTACCCGTACGGCGCCCAAAGCTGTAACCGGGAACACGAACAGATCTGGAAAGGATTTCCAGCACCAGCCAATTCATCAGGGACCAGGCGAAGACGCTGCCTTCCCACCAAAGCTTCAGACTAGCCCCAGTCCGCTGGCTGGATTATAAGGTGCTGGAGCGAAGCTGTCAGTTAGCAATTGCGAATTCGTTCCATTCCCTTGCAGCCATTGACGGCTATAGTTGTTTTAGTAGCTTTTCCTCATGCAGTGTGTTTGTTCTGGACATACTGGCCCAATTTGTGGCTGAGGTAATCGAGTGTAACTTCCTCGATGGCTGTTTACATCTAAATTAGGCCCTCTCTACATATCTAGAGATACCAAAGTACAACCTGAGGGATGGGGGTTCCCTGAGATGCCCTAGAAGGCATCGGCTGCTGCCTCTTGACCAGTGTGAGGATAACGCTGCAAACTTTAGAGCTGGCGAGTTCGAGCTCTAATGGAGATCCGCAGCCAGGTAACGCGTAAGGAGATCCGCGGCCAGGTAACGCGTAAGGAGATCCACGAACAGATAACTCGTAAGGAGATCCGTGGCCAGGTAACGCGTAAGGAGATCCACGGCCAGGTAACACGTAAGGAGATCCGTGGTCAGGTGACACGTAAGGAGATCCGCGGCCAGGTAACGCGTAAGGAGATCCACAGCCAGGTAACGTGTAAGGAGATCCACGGCCAGGTAACGCGTAAGGAGATCTGCGGCCAGGTAACGCGTAAGGAGATCCATGGCCAGGTAACGCGTAAGGAGATCCACGGCCAGATAACGCGTAAGGAGATCCGCGGTTGGGTAACACGTAAGGAGATCCGCTGCCAGGTAACGCGTAAGGAGATCCGCGGCCAGATAACGCATAAGGAGATCCACGGCCAGGTAACGTGTAAGGAGATCCGCGGCCAGGTAACGCATAAGGAGATCCACGGCCAGATAACGCGTAAGGAAATCCGCGGCCAGGTAACGCGTAAGGAGATCCACGAACAGGTAACCTGCAAAGTGACGAGTTGATTACAAACAATCGGACAGGAGATGAGATGGAAGAGGAGAAGCCGTGCACCCCCGAGGTTGAGAGGATCACAACCATCACACCCAGGAGAAAATGTCGGGTTGTGGTGGTTGGTGACTCTCTTCTGAGGGGGACGGAGGCACCCATCTGTCGCCCAGATAAGGCTTCTCGGGAGGTATGCTGCCTGCCAGGCGCCCGTATCCGAGACGTTACGGAGGGATTGTCGAGAATCATCCGTCCCTCTGACTACTACCCCATGCTACTCATCCATGTGGGAACCAATGATACTGCGAGAGGTGACCCTCTGCAGATCAAAGGTGACTACAGGGCTCTGGGAGCACAGGTGAAGGAGTTCGGTGCACAGGTGGTGTTCTCCTCGATCCTCCCGGTCAAGGGTAGGGGCCCGAGCAGAGACAGGTGCATCCTGGAGGTGAATGCCTGGCTGCGGAGATGGTGTTACCGGGAGGGCTTTGGCTTCCTCGACCATGGGGTGCTGTTTCAGGAAGAAGGACTGCTAGGCAGAGACGGACTCCACCTATCCAGGAAGGGAAAGAGCATATTTGGAAGCAGACTGGCTAACCTGGTGAGGAGGGCTTTAAACTAGGTCTGAAGGGGGAAGGTGACCAAGGCCCACAGGTAAGTGAAATTGAGGGATACCTGGGGGAAGGGATGGAACTTGGGGGATGCTGGGACTGTAACAGCAGGAATAAAAGAGAGGGGAGTTGGAACTGGGGGGTGGGGTCAAATAATTGTTTTTTCTTTCCTGATAAAGTCATAATACCTCAGGCGAGTGGGGAAGGAGGACACCGGGAGAAATTGCAAGGGGGAAGATGCGACAGGAGGGAGAATCGACAGGGCAAAGTAGGGCAATGGGCCCGGTATCTTAGGTGCCTGTACACAAATGCGAGGAGCCTGGGAAACAAGCAGGAAGAATTGGTAGTACTGGCACAGACAAGGAACTATGATATAATTGGAATAACAGAAACGTGGTGGGATAACTTGCATGACTGGAGCACTGCCATGGATGGATATAAATTGTTCAGGAAGGACAGGCAGGGAAGAAGGGGGGGAGGAGTAGCGTTATATGTAAAAGAGCTGTATGACTGCTCGGAGCTCCACTATGAAAATGGAAACAAGATGGTTGAAAGTCTGTGGGTTAAGTTTAGGGGAGAATGCAACAAGGGGGATGTTGTGGTGGGTGTCTGCTATAGACCGCCAGACCAGAAAGAGGAGGTGGATGAGGCGTTCTATGGACAACTAACAGAAGTTTCCAGATCGTCGCAGGCCCTGCTTCTTATGGGGGACTTCAATTATCCTGACGTCTGCTGGGAAGATAATACAGCAGTGCACAGGCAACCCAGGAAGTTTTTGGAGAATATTGAGGACAACTTCCTAGTACAAATGCTGGAGGAACCAACTAGGGGCCTTGCACCTCTAGACCTATTGCTCACAAACAGAGAAGAATTGATCAGGGAAGTAGAAGTAAATGGCAACCTGGGCAGCAGCGACCATGAGATGGTAGAGTTCAGGATCCTGATCAATGGAAGGAAGGAAAGAAGCAGAACACACACCCTGGACTTCAGAAAAGCAGATTTTGGCTCCCTTAGGGAGCTGATGGGCAGGGTCCCATGGGAGGCTGATCTGAAGGGGAAAGGTGTCCAAGACAGCTGGCTGTATTTTAAAGAAACCCTGTTAAAGGCACAGGAAGATAACATTCCGATGTGCAGAAAGAACAGCAAATGTGGACGGCGACCAGCGTGGCTTAGCAGGGAACTCTGCGGGGAGCTGAAACATAAAAGGGAAGCTTACGAGAAGTGGAAGCTTGGACAGATGACAAGGGAGGCATATAAAGATATTGCTCGGGACTGCAGGGATAATATCAGAAAGGCCAAAGGACAATTGGAGTTGCAGCTAGCAAGAGATGTGAAGGATAACAGAAAGGGGTTCTATAAGTATATCAGCAACAAGAAAAGGATCAGAGGTGGTGTAGGTCCCTTACTGAATGGGGCAGGCATCCTCGTGGAGGATGATGAGGAAAAGGCTGAAGTACTCAATGCTTTTTTTACTTCAGTCTTCACAGGGCGGGCCAGCTCCCAGGCTACTACACGGGGTGACGCGGACTGGAGAGAAGAGTGGCCCTCGGTGATGGAAAGTCAGGTTAGGGAACACTTAATGAAATTGGATGTGCACAAGTCCATGGGGCCGGATGAACTGCATCCGAGGGTGCTGAGGGAGTTGGGGGAAGTGATTGCAGAGCCGCTGGCCATTATCTTTGAGAACTCGTGGCGAACGGGGGTGGTCCCGGAGGATTGAAAAAAGGCAAATATAGTACCTATCTTTAAGAAAGGGAAAAAGGAGGATCCGGGGAACTACAGACCGGTCAGCCTCACCTCAATCCCTGGGAAAATCATGGAGCAGGTCCTCAAGGAATCCATCCTGAAACACTTGGAGGAAAATAGAGTGATCAGGAACAGTCAACATGGATTCACCAAGGGCAAATCGTGCCTGACCAACCTGATCTCCTTCTATGATGGATTTGTGGATGCGGGAAGAGCCGTTGACGTGATATACCTTGATTTTAGCAAGGCTTTTGATACGGTTTCCCACAGCATTCTCGTTGGCAAGTTAAGGAAGTATGGGTTGGACGAGTGGACCGTAAGGTGGATCGAAAACTGGTTAGATCAACGGGCTCAGCGGGTAGGAATCAATGGCTCGATGTCTGGTTGGCAACCGGTAACGAGTGGAGTGCCCCAGGGGTCGGTCCTGGGGCCGGTTCTATTCAATATCTTCATTAATGATCTTGATGATGGAATAGACTGCGTGCTTAGTAAGTTTGTGGATGACACCAAGTTGGGGGGAATGGTAGATACTCTGGAGGGCAGGGTCAGGATCCAGGGAGACTTGGACAAATTGGAGCACTGGGCCGAAAGAAACCTCATGAGGTTCAACAAAGACAAGTGCAAAGTCCTGCACTTAGGACGGAAAAATCCCGTGCACTGCTACAGGCTGGGGACCGATCAGCTAAGTAGCAGCGCTGTAGAAAAGGACCTGGGGGTTATGGTGGACGGGAAGATGAATATGAGCCAACAGTGTGCCCTTGTTGCCAAAAAGGCCAATGGCATATTAGGCTACATCAGTAGGAGTATTGCCAGCAGATCGAGGGATGTGATAATTCCCCTCTATTCGACACTGGTCAGGCCGCATCTGGAGTACTGTGTCCAGTTTTGGGCTCCCCACTACAGAAAGGATGTGGACAAATTAGAAAGAGTCCAGCGGAGGGCAACAAAAATGATTAGGGGGCTGGGGCACATGACTTATGAGGAGAGACTGAAGGAACTCGGCTTATTTAGTCTACAGAAGAGAAGACTGAGGGGAGATTTGATAGCAACCTTCAACTACTTGAAGGGTTGCTCCAAAGAGGAAGGAGCTAGGCTGTTCTCGAGGGTAACAGAGGACAGAACAAGGAGCAATGGTTTCAAATTACAGCTGGGGAGGTCAAGGTTGGATATTAGGAAAAACTTTCTCACTAGGAGGGTGGTGAAGCATTGGAATGGGCTATCTAGGGAGGTGGTAGAATCTCCATCTTTGGAGATATTTAAGGCTGGGTTAGACAAAACCCTGGCTGGGATAATTTAGGGGGAGTGGTCCTGCTTTTTAGCAGGGGGTTGGACTTCCAACCCTATTATTCTATGATTCTATGAATCCACTCGCCCGCGACAGCTGTGTGGTGCTGGGCGCTGCAGACTGCGTGCCCCTTATCTACTGTGTGCTACACACACGTCTGTCTCCAGACGAGGGGTCTGTTCCCCCCTTTGTGTTCACAGAACAGCTATCTGCTTTCACAGGTGTTTTGTGCCAATACCTAGGGGAAGGCTCATCATATGCTGATCAAGGCCTGGGTTTTGACAGACTTTCTGGGGTCGTTTCCTGCTTTTATACCCAAGTGGAAGGTGATCCCAAACTCACCAGAAATATGCCATCTAGAGGCTGCCATATAGAGCAGGCTGCTAAAAATAGCAGGAAAGTAACTAATGGGTGAGGTGTAAAATCCAGTCAAAATACCACAAAGGGGTGGGCAGCAGAAGATGTTCCACGGTGCAGTGTGCAGGGAAGGCCAGAGACCCCCTGGTTCAAAACCCCCTCACAGGGAGCAGCCGGGAGTCATGGCACAAGTTACCTGGGGAACTGCGCAGTTTCCATCCCTGGAGGCCTTTAAGAACAGGTTAGACAGAGAGGGTCCGGGAGGGTCTAGATAATATTTAGTCTGCCTTGAGTGGTGGGGACTGGACTAAATCTATTGAGGTCCCTTCCAGTCCTATGTTTATACCAGTTCTCCATGGTGGGGGCGGGACAGAGTTGTATGCTGTGGGGTTCTTGCATTGTCCTCTGGTCCCACCACTGTCAGAGCCAGGGTGCTGGGCTAGGTGTCCCTAGTTCCACCGCTCCAGACACGGACCCGAAGGCAGAATGAAGCATCTATTAGGTCCTGTCTGCCCTGGGCTCTGAGCCATCTAGTGCAGACACAGGCTACCCGGGGCAGTAATCTGCAGCAGGGAACATTACTCTGCTGTAAACTGTACATACTTTAGGCCTTGGCACCACTGGTAAAATGTCAGTGTAAACACAGCCTTGACGTCTCCTAGAGCCCCACCCAAGAGCAGCAGAAGATGCCCATGATATCAGTGGGAGCTGAATGAGGCCCCTCAGAGGTTCAAAATCCCTTTGGCACCATCCCTCTGTTAATCTAATCTCTGTGTTCATAAAATTCCAGCCACCATCCTCCAGTTCCTTCCGAGCCCAGGCCGTGTGTCTGGGGCAGATTGCCCAGCACTTGGATACGCAGCATGCATGCTTTACAAACCAGTCAATATTAAGCTGTTTAAATGGTGCTGTGTTTGGGGTAATAGCATTACAGAGTCTAGAGGGGAATTAGAAAAACAGCGACTGGCTTTTTCAAGAGGCTTAATTCAATTACACTCTCAGGGAAGTTTAAGCTTGGTTCCTGGTCTCCGTCCCACAGTTCTCCCCAGGGGATTCAGGGTGACACCAGCGAAACAGTCGAGTGAAGCAGAGGGAACAGAGAAATTGCTCTGTGAACATTTCCAAAGTGGCTGAATGCTGGTCTCCTATGGCCAGGCCACAATATGCTTCACGCATGACAGACAGGGATACGGATGCTCCGAGTCCAAGTAACCTGACATCTCTCTCTGTGTCATCCATCAATGCGTCCGCTGTATCCTTAGCAGCCGCCCAGCTTGTGTATTCCCCTGTGCAGCCCAGGCATGCAGCCTAATTGAGCAAGCTATAAAGAGACACAGCACAGCATATAATTCAAGAGTAGCAGGTAACTCAGAGCCTTCGATTGCACGCTTCATGCATCCACAGAGCAAAAGTGAAGCAAGCCAATTGACTAGCTCAGGCGGCTGCTAAGAGGCTGCAGGGCTTTTAACTGCTTTGGCTGACTGGTTTGAATCCAGGCGAGGGTTCTGGGCAGGTTTATCAGAGTCATGCACTTGATACCTAGAAAGAATGAGCTATCCCAGGGGACAATTGTACTGGGCATCTGCGGGGGCCGAGTGCACCAAGTGTTAGGTTTTTCCTGCTGCCTGGAAAGGCTGTTTTATATCTAGTAATGCTTCCTGCTGCAAAATTCACGTCTCCTCCAATGGCACCGTGCAGAGATGTTGTCACACTGCTGTTAATTTCTGTAAGTGAGATCTTGTTAACACCTGGAGTGGTGAAGAGGGCCGCCCCGCTCAGGAGCCTGGTCTTGGAGAAGACTCGAATGAGGAACTCTTGAAGTGCCCTCTTCATCAGACAGATCCCTCCCTGGGGACGGCGTAGTGGGTGACACTCCACGGGAATCAGAGGGGATACACTAGCTGCTGTATTTCTCTCCCCTTGCTACACAAAGGGTGTTTGCATGAAAACAGGATTGATGCCTCTGTCCTGCTGCGTTGGTTCGTGTCCCAGCACCCATCACCATGGTATCTGATCTCCTGTTCTATCCCTCCACATTGCGCTGCTCCCCACCTCTCCGCTCTCTTATCCCTTTTAACCCGCAGCCTGCTCACTCCTCTCACGGACTTCACCCTGCCCCTCTTCATTCCTCATGTCCCCACCCGGCCCTCCAACTCTCCCACAACTCCCCATGTGTCACCCAGGTCTCAGCTCGCATCTGTGCCCTCACATTTCCCTCCTCTGCTTGTTCTTCCATTCCACAGCCGGGGCCACGCTCCCAATGGCCCGGCTGGCTCAGAGAACGTCCGCATGCAATAACACCCCCCAGTAGCCAGTCTCAGGGCCTGCCTCAGCTGACTCAGGCTCGTGCTATGGAGTTAAAAACAGCAGCTTCATGGTCTTTGACTGAAGTGTAGACATAAGTCCCGAGTTCCTGGAAACCTCTGGGGTGGGGTGTGAGTTCATCTGAGGAGGAAACTGAGACTGGGGTGTTGCCATGCTGAGTGGTGGAGGCTCTGTTGGATCAGAGCCTGCAACAGCATCCACCATAAGGCTGCTAATCTGGGCACAGGGATTCCAGATGCGTACAGCGCCCTGCACAATGCATCCTCAGTGATGACCGGGCGGTTTCTGTGCGCTAGTGCGTCCAAATAACCTTTCCACAGCATCACAGCAATGGTCACAAACAGCAGCTCTCATCTGGCACTCTTCTCTTCCGATGAGATTCTGTGTCGGTTCCGGTTCCCTTGCATCACCCTAGCAGCTGAGTCCTACACTCCTGTCCCCGCGTAGCTTGACAGGAAAGGGAGGCATTTAGGGTTAGGGAAAATTGCAAAGGGTCTGCATGAGAAAGAAAACAAAATAAAGAGCGGCCATTATCCGAGACGAGCAAAGGCTGCACCTGCTCTGGCAGCAGCTGGATACATCAGCAGGACCCAGGGAAAATCCAAGAAAGAGCCCCAGAGAAAGGTGCTTCAAGCGACTGACGCTGTGGAGAAAAACAGACCAGCTTGTTGCCAGACTGCACAAAATGGCCAGCTCAGGCACTTCCCAAATCGTAAAAGGTTGACTAATTTGATGTAGGTTATTAATAGGGACGAAGGAGGCAAGAGATCAAAGGGGAGTGCTCAGAGGACCCCCACGAAGCCTACCAAGAGCAGGAGGTCGCTGTAGATACCAAACGCAGAGAACAAGTGGAGCCGGCACAGAGCTAATTCACCACGCAGCACAAAGGAGATGAAAGTACAAGGAAAAATACACCACAATTGCGCACAAAACAAGGAGCACCTCTGGCAAGCCGCGGCTGAAGGGGAAACGCGCCCAGTGAAGGCATTAATAGCAGCCCAGGATAATTCTTGATGTCAAGAGTCCGCAGAGGAGCTGGGCCTCGTGAGTGCATTTGTCTCAAAGAAAGTGGGCCCAAACGAGCCAATTGAAGGGCCAGCTACACCTGGGGCTAGAAACGCCTCTCAAAGGGCAGGAGGAGGCGGCGTGACCACAGACGGCTCTGTTGGAGAGAGGAACTGCAGAGGTATGGAGCCCAGCCTGGGGGCGAGTCCCTGGAATGAGGGGCCTGGTGCTCAGAAAGGCAGCAAGGGGTGGGTGTTCCTGGAGGAGAACGGGCTTTGAGAAGGGAGCTGGCTGGGAGAGAGAAGCTGCAAAAAGCAGAATTACCAGAGACCCCTAAGACAAAGGGCGAAGTGAGGAGCTGTTTTCATCCTTTATGTGCTTCTGGCTGGACAAAGAAACCTACTTAAAAGGGACTGGGTGTGGCAGTGAGTGCTGCTGAGCTGGGGGGAACATAAGAACAGCCATACTGGGTCAGACCAGTCCCCTGTCTCCAATAGTGGCTAGTACCAGAGCTTAAGGAGGAGTGTACAGAATAAGGCAATTTTGAAGTCACCCCTGGCTTTTCCTCCTGGCTTCTGGCAGAGAGAGGTTTAGGGTCACTTGGAGCATGGGATTACATCCCTGACTACCTTGGCTGATAGCTATTGATGGACCTTTCCTCCATGAACATATCCTGTTAAATTTTGAAGGCAGTTATGCTTCTAGCAATCACAACATCCCCTGGCAATGAGTTCCACAAGTTAATTGTGTGAAAACCTATTATTAAACCTGCTGCCCATCATTTTCATCCTATTCTTTGTGTTATGGTGAAGGGTAAATATCACTTCACTATTCACTTTTTCCACACCGTTCATAATTCGATCATATTCCCCTTAGTCATCTTTCTTGTCTCCTTGTGTGGAAGCCACTCCCTACCCTTGAGCTCCCACCCAGAGAGCCCAGTCAAATAATGTTGAAGATTATTTCAAATCTGGTTCACCATATATAAAGTTGTACCAGTCCCAAGAGGTGGGACACATTACCCACTAGGTCAATGAATATTTCAGCTTGCCCAAATATATGCTTACGGCCAATTTTTATTAACTAAACTAAGATTTGTTTTTAAAAGAAAAGAGAGAAGTGGTTAAAAGATCACGACTAATGTTCTTAGGTCAGTTTCACAGTAGAGATGGTGAGCTGCTCAGTGTCAAAAAGTTTTTCACTGTCAGTTCCCTAGGTGGTAATCCAACAAACACATAGAAAGTTTGTTCAAGTTCTTCCATGAGAATTAGCAGGGTAATCTGGACTGGAACTGGAGACCTCAGTTTGCAATTCACACTTCCCCTGACCTCCGGCAGGCTATCGATAGCCAAGGTCACCTCCTTGGGTGAACAATCACTGTTGGCTTTGAAGTAAAACCTTCTATTTCCTATGTATATACAGGTAGGGTATGTCTACACTAGAAAAGCTAAGTCGACTTACAGTGTCTACACTAAAAATTTAAGTCGACTGCCTGCGTCCACGCTCACAGGTGCTCGGTCGATGGAGGAGAGCCGGGGCTGGAGGAGTTCGGGCAGGGGAGAAAGGGAGCTGCAGTCTCCCCCCGCCCGAAGAGAAGGAAACTGTGGCTCCCTTCTGCTGGGGAGCCACGGCTCCCTTGTCCCGGGGAGCTGTGGCTCCCATCAACCTAAGTTGCTAGTGTAGACATACCTGTAATTATTTGCATTAATCAGCATAAGGTAATTATCAATTAAGCAATTCACAGACAGTTTATAATAAACTTCAAAGGGAAATATAGACAATGATAATATTATAGCCAAGTTCCATCTACATTTCCTCTCTGAATGACTGGAAGATGGTTACAGACAGGAACCATCTGGTTACATTGTAAACCTCTAACAAGATGTAGATAAACATAGCCAAATACAATCACTCTCTTCTTCCAGACCTCTAACGAGAGGAATCTACATTTCAACGCTCTAGTCTATCTAACACAGCTTTGTTAGCTATCTGTTAGGCCTGGCCTAAATTATTCTTTATTTACTTGTCTTATACGTATAGTTGAGTTTATGTTTTCTAATGTGCATTCCTTTGCATTTATCAACATTGAATTTCATCTGCCATTTTGTTGCCCAGTCACCCAGTCTGGTGAGATTCCTTTGTCATTTTTGCACACCTCCTTGTTGACCCCCCTCAAAGAATTCTAATAGATTAGTGAGGCATAATTTCCTTTTGCAAAAACCATGTTGACTCTATCTCAGACAATTGTATTTATCTCTGTGTCTGATAATTCTGTTCTTTTAAACAATTTGCCTGGTACTGAAGTTAAGCTTATTGGCTTGTAATTGCCAGGATCGCCTCTGGAGTCTTTTTTAAAAAATGGTGTCCCATTGGCTATCCTCCAGTTGTTTTCTAAAGAAGCTGATTTAAATGATAGGTTACATATGACAGTTAGTAGTTCTGCAATTTCACATTTGAGTTCCTTCTGAAGTCTTGGGTGGATACTATCCAGGTCTGGTGGCTTATTACTGTTCCATTTATCAGTTGATTCCAAAGCTTCCTGTAATGACACCTCAGTCTGGAACAGTTCCTCAGATTTGTTACCAATTTCTCATTGCTGTGCTCCTCCCAGATCCTCAGTAATCTGTTCTGTGCTATGTCAGTGACCCTCCACCTCCTTTGAGTGACAAATGCCAGTCAAGCCTCTTCCCAGCACTGCACTGGCCATGTGGTTTGGCTGGCTTGTCTTTGGACCTGCTGAGGAGAATGAGGTAACATGCTTACTCCAATCTTCATGAAGCTCTGGCATCTTCTACTTGAAATCCAGTCTTATCCAGTGGAGGAGTTGAAATACGGCAAAGCAGCCATGTGGAAAACGGTGCCCCTTGCTGAGAAAGCCAACCAGTGCAAAGCAGTGCATCATTTCTGGTGATCCCTGATCCAACAAGTCATTCTTTGATCTGATTTTTTCAGCATTTCAGACTCAACACTTGCGAAAATCAAGCTTGTTTTTCATGCCCCCAAGAGAATTAGCTTCTCTTGTTGGATGAATTCATAGCAATCACTTTAAAAGGATTCACATCTCACATGTTTTCCTTTTATTCTCTTTCAATTTACCTAGCTATAAAAGAAGCAACCGTATCTAAATATGAGTTTCTACAGGCATTAAGGGCATCTTCACTCTACCGCTTCCTAAAGTGCCTCTTTTATAAAGAAAAATTGCTAATTGTTTTATTACTAAATTGGTGGTGGTGGAGGTGGGGAAACAGATCCAAACTATTTTATTCTTCTGGATAATAACATTTTGGGGAAACTGTAATTACTTTACACTCTGCCATATGGTTACATTTTCCATACATCTGCACAACAAAAAAATCTAATCAGGAGAATTCTCCCTCCCTTCACACATGGAGGTTCAGTAAAAAAGCCATGCAGAATTATATCACTTCAGCTTCCTCCGAGACGGAGAGAGCCAGAGCTACGTTTCTCCCTTCGTCCCTGAACTGGGTGGAAAGAGATAAATGGGGAGGGGCTGTTGGAAAATGCCAGGCTAGTTCTGATCCATCCCAAGTTTCTTTTCCTGGGAATGATTCTGTCAGCAGATCCCACAAGGGAGAAAGACAAGAAGTAGCCCTTTCCCACCTCCAAAGTGGACCCTCCGTTCCACTTACTCACCATGCCTTGTCATTGCCCTTACGGGGCTGGCTGGGGAACCTAAGCCAACCCTGATTGCATGAGGAAGCCCACCTTAGGGGAATGGAGTGACCCAGGCCAAAACCCAGCAGTAAGCTGCAGGAAAGGGCTGGGGGAGTAACTGAGGCTGCAGGAAGTGAGGGAAAAGCTCTCCAAGCACCAGGGCCTGGGGGATACTCTGCCCAAGAAGTGGGGGAGAGATTGACAGGCAGAAAGAGCCCCTCGGAGGAGGGGGCCCTGCCCAGCTGAACCCGGTGAAGACCGTATGGCTATGTCTACACTACGAAAAGTTAGGTCGACTTAACAAAGTGGTTTCCCTGAATGGGGACTTAGTAAGTCTACCTAACTGCCCTTAGGCCAACCTAATAAAGTGGATTTAAGCGTCCACACTGTGCCTAGGTCGACCTAAGGAGTCGACTTAAGGGTTAGGTCGACCGATCCAGCGGTTCTTACTAAGTCGACTTAAGGAATTTCTTAAGTTGACTTAATGAAAGCCTGGTGCGGATCGGGACTAAGTTAGGGTTACTCCCTTAACTCAAGTGGTGGAGGTCTGTGGGGTGGCACAGATGGGCCTTCCAAGCCTGCTGAGGACCTGTGCTGGACTCGTTACACTTATTTGCCTAGGTCTCATGTAGTGTCCATCGCTGTGGTTTCTGGAGGCCTGTGTTGATGGCTGGGCTAGAAGTGTCTAAGATAGGTTGAAGGACAATGGGCAAAGCTAATTCCAATTTGCAAACCTTTCTTTCTAGTAATATAAACCCATCTTCACTCCCAAATTGAACCACAAATGAAACTTGCTAGGTCCTGTGCTGGCATGTGAGGGATACATCGATCTATGGCCCTCCATCACAGAGCACGTCATATTTTTTAAAGTATTTAGCCTCAGGACCAATCATCATCGTACAGATATGGAAACTGAGGCTCAGAGTACCTATGTGGCCTTCCTAAGGTGTCAATGGAGGAGCAGAGACTTGACCCAGGTCGCTCAAGTCTTTAAACACCGGCTCATTCTTCCACTTGTCCTCCCAAACATCAACCCTATAAATGTGGGTGTGGGCCCTATATATACCATGTCCACTGCCCCAAATTCAGCCTGGAGGAAGGGCCATTGACTTCAAGGGAGAGACAGCAGGGAAGGTGAGTAGGGTTACTCTACCGGTGCCTTTCTCTTAGAGGGAGAGAGGAAAAGTCTGTTTGCTCCTTTTTCCACTCTGTTTTTACCCCGGGGATGTTTCTCTCCTCTCCTCCCCAGCCCCATGCTCCTTTTTTCATGGTCTTCCTCTTCTTCTTTTGCCCTACCCCTCAATCTGCACCTCTTGCTCAAGGTTTTTCACTTGCTAATTCTCCCCCATTCCTGTCTCTCAAGGTGGCTCATGTTCAAGTTTGCCTCAAAGTGCGGAGCCTAGGGCACTTCAGTGGGTGTGGGCAGCTGCAGGAGTTGCCTGGACAGGACAGGAAGGAGTACTGGACTTAAAACCATCCTCAAAGAAAAACAAACAGGGAGTCTCATGCGCTAAATAAATGTTAGTCTTTTAAAGTGCCCCAGGACAGTGCGGCTACCCCTCTGGAACTCATCCTCAAAGAGCGTCTTTGTGGGGCCACCTTCTAGAAAGACATTTCCAAGGCTGGAAGAAATTGCCCCCTTCTTTTTTTAATGGCCCTCCACTGTTCCTGCTCCCCATTCCCCAGGGATCAGCTGGCGTTCCTCACACTAACCGCAGCTGCCTCCTTGCATGTGACAATCAGCAGACGTTGCCTTCCTCTGCCAAACAGCGGCTGTGTCTGAAGCCAAAGGCAGGGCTTTGCAGCCGGAGAAGGGAACACTCGGTACAGAGCGGAAGAGTCCTGAAAGGAGAGGGGGGCAGAGGAATGGAAAGATGAAACAGAGAGCAACAAGCTAAACCCTCCAGGGGCTTAACTCATGGAAAGTTTCTGCTCTGTGTTAGCTTTGAAGGGACGCAGGCCGGGCTGGGCCTGGGCTGGAAACTGCGTCACGTCTGAGCCGGTGCGAGGGTCTCACGAGGGGGAGGGAACAGACAAGGTGGGGTGTGGGGAAGGAAGGAAGGGGGTAAAGCGGCCCTTGGATCTTCCTCCCTACCTGCCCGGACGGACGTGATGATGCGGGTGGTGGAATGGGTCTGACAGTGAGAGACCTCCCTTTGCTACAGGGCAGCCTAAGCGCCTGGGCCCCAGAGCAGGGTGCCACGGTGGTGGCTGGACCCAGAAGGAACGCAGTTGGCGAGTTGGCTCCAGCAGAGCTGCACCGCCATGGGAGAGCCACCATGGCAGGAGCACGAAGTCCTGAGATCTCATCATCTCCTTCAGCACCAAGAGCTTCTGCGAATCAGCTGCTCCAAATCATTCCAGCTAGAGGCGGGAGCTGCAAACCCTGGCCCTCCTCCCTCCCTGAAGGAACGAGGATCCTGTGGACCGTCGGCAAAGGGAACCTCACAAAGTTTATGGTCAACCCCCACCTTGGTTTTCTCCCTCTTAGAGGTGATCTGGCCCTTTAAGAGGGTCGCGGTTTCCCTACACTCATGGACAAAGCCATCTGCCTCTTCACTAAGCTCTCTAAACCCCGCGGAATCCGATCAATCCCATTCCAAGGGGCTTGTTTCCCGGCAGCTCTTCCCTACCACAGTTAGATGGATATCCCTTTTTAGCTCCCTCACACGTAATTGCGTGTAATGAATTCCGTGTCAGGCTAACGGGGGCCCCTAAAGCTTCATTCATCAGTGACCTCCCAGATGGGACAAACTATGCAATGGTTTTCCATTCTCCATCTGCTGTATCGATTTTTAATCCAGTGCCCCTGGAAACGCACTGTTCTCTGCCTCCGCTGGTGCGGTTCTAGCCGCAACACGGTTCCTAGGGAGAAGTGAAGCTTTTCCGAACTAGCTCTGGGCAGGGATCTGTGTAGGACATAATTGGTGATCGGTAGATGGTGCTGTGTTGACGTCAGGGGACTTTGGACCAGGCTGTTTGGTACCAAAGCAATGGACAGGAAATCCTAAAGCCAGGATAATGCTTAAAAATGAGATCGGCTTCACTCATGGCTGTGAAGAAATTTGCACTTTCCATCATTAGGTCACCCTAATCCCTGGGTGCAGACGTAGCTAGGTGGCAGCAGAATTCTTCCGTCTCCCCAGCTCCCACTGCTCGGAGAGACGGACAAACGACATCAGTGGGAAACCCACTTCCATCGCTGTCGGAAGTGTCTACACTACAGTGCGATACCGGCACGGCTGCAGCACATTAGCCTGCAGATGCCTTCCTCGTGTAGATTCACCCTCTGGCCTGCAGGCACAAAGAGATTTGGGCTGCGCATCACCGCTTGTGACGTCTCTGCACCTGGCCAATCACTGCTGTGTGAGGTGCCTCACCTCCACTGTTAGCAAGGAGCTAGTGGGGGCGACTTTTAGCCCAGCGGCTAAGTACTCGCTGGGGCTGAGGGAGACCCAGTTCAAGGGTTCCCACTTGAGGGGGAGAAGGGTTCTGTAAGCCATGCGTACCCGGGGAGCTCTCCGGTGGGTACAACAGGCTACCGGACCGCACTAGCGAAGTTGGTACAAACCCAGATCTCATACAGATGGAGGCTCTGTCTACCACACCCGGAATGCGAGTACGGCATTTATACTCCACTTGATTTAGTTTAGAAAGATACGGCAGCACCGAGAAAGCAGCCATCACTCAGTAACAATGGGTGGGCTCTGGCACGTCTGGGGTATAGTGTCTGATTTTGGAAGCCAGCAGTTTTTCAGCGAGATGTCACCTGGGGGAACGCAGGATAAATCAGACTCCTGACAGGAGTACAGTCATCTGCATAGGCTGAGAGCCACCACTCCACCCACTGGGTACTGTGATATTCTGATGTGAGGCTCCCTCAATCCTGCCTCTCGGTGCTTCCCCTCTGTGGATAACAAATTAAAAAGCTGTTGGAGCAGCGCAACAGGATCCAGGGTCTCCCACCTCCCTGGGAGGTGTGTCAGCCACCGGGATACAGCGTTATTCGCATGCTTGTGTGCTATATGGGCCACACCCCTGCCACGGTACTGCTGCCCAAGAAAGAGAGCCACGTTCGAATCCTGCCTTCCTATATGCCTCATTGCATCCGTTTACCAGTCACAGCCCTTGCATTGCAAGCTGATCTCGTAGGGTCATGTCTGCACTGCTGTTAGACAGCCTTGGCCAGCTTGCAGGCCCCTGCACCAGTCAAAATGTGCACACTGCAGTTAAACAGCCCCTTAGCCCACGTCGGCTGACATGGGCCAGCTGCCGCTTTTTAACTGACAAACCCTTGGTACATCTGATCTCCAGAGGACATTCGCTACGTGCCAAGGCTAAGAAGCAGAGAGGGACTCAGCACCGATACCTCTGCAGTTCTAGGGTCTCTGGACGCCATCCTCTCAGACCAGCACACACAGCCTCGGCAAGTGTTCGATGCGTGGATTGTAAGACCGTCTAGGCAAGCGAGCCCAGGAAGTAACACTCAGAAAGTCACTCTGCTGCCAGGGAAAACATCTGTGGTTTCAGCAGAGTGATGCACAAGGACCTCGTAGCATGTCCGGGCTGATCTTAAAATGACTTTTAGCTGCTCATTGATGTTCAACCCCCAACCCCCACCCCCGGAAATGAACCTTTCAAAGGCAGCCAGTCCAATGAGTATAGAAATAGCAGGCGTGTGCTACCCGGTGACCGGCTGGATTTCATTTTAGTCATTACATATGCATGGTGTGCCGCTTTATCTTTCTTCAGTCATAAAGCATTTTTAATCAATTTGCATGCTTAAGGATTAAATACCTTATTAAAATGTTTGTGTGCATGTCCCAAAAAGAGATTATTCAATGGCAGCTGGCTAATAGTTGCCAGGTATATGCTAGGAGTAATTTTAAAAACCGTAGGTTTTATTACAATGCGACAACTAATGTTAGGATTTTTAAATATTGGTGTCTTGCCTGTTTAATAAGAAATAAGGCATATCTTCTTAATAATGAAGGTAATTACCGATTCTCAGGTCCAGGCTTGTCAGTGTTTTTGCCAATGATCTGAAAGAAAATACTCTGGTCCAGTTCGCCTGTGACGCAAAGATGGGTGTGTTGGTGAATAAAGACATGGACAAATTGTTGATACAGCGTAATCTGGAGCAGGAGGTAAACTCCGTGCAGGCAAATGTGTTTTATTACAGCCAACTGCTAGGTCGCACTGAGACAGACGGCAATTTCCTGCAATATCTTTGGGAGATCTAACTGTGTTATGTGTCTGTATCCCTGCAGGCAAGGGTCTGTGTGTGATTCCATGGAGGGAGAGTGGCCATAATTCTTTCAGAGCCTTGCGGGGCTGATTATCAAATTTGCTCAGGTTTGTAACAACCCCAGGGAGGATCCCCAGCCAGAGAGGTTCACATATACTGATTTAGATTGGATTCTCCTGTAGCCAACAGACAAAGGACTTTTGGATAAAAAGCCTGAGTTTAAATTGACTCTTTCTGCTCCAGCAAATGGCTGGCAGACTGCTGCGTGATCTCTGGTAAGCATTTAGTGGGCACATAGGAACTTTCATTGTTTTTAATGTATTTTCTCAGTAATGCTTTCACTATAAAATCCATGTGCTTGCTGAGAAACAGCAGCAGATGAAAGGTGACAGCTGAGGAGCTGGGCGCATAGAATGGGTGCCCTCTAGAAACATGAAGGGGGAATACAGTTGCAGTTGTCCTGAATTGCAACATGTACATCTAGGACCAAAAACGTAGTTCACACTTGCGGGATGAGGGACTGTATCCTAGAAATCTGCAACTCTCCTAATGATTGAGGTGTCATAGAAGATGATTCACTGCAACCGTGTGATGTGGTGGCTAAAACAGAGCCTTTGGACACACAAACAGGGCAATCGAGCAGGAGGATATGATGGTATTCCCGCTGTGCACAGCACTGGTGAGATGGTTCAGGGAATAGCGTGTCCATTTCTGGTGTCCTTGCTTCAAAAAGGAGGTTGGAAAAATTGGACAGAGTTCAGAGAAGCACCACAGAACTCATCAAGGTCTGGAAACCTCCTTACCATGAGAGATGACAGGATCCCAAGCCATGTAAATATACTGAACAGAGGCTTAAGAGGCAACTTGATCCCAATCTACAATTACCTCCCCTGGGGGTACGTATGTGCGATTAGAGGGCTCTTTGATTTAGCAGCCAGAAGCAGGACAAGATCTAATGGCTGTGAGTGGAAGTGAGCAAAGTTCAAACTACAAATCAGATCCATGTTTGACTGTGAGGGTAGCTGACCTTCAGACTAGATCACTGTGGCAGATTCGCCACCACTCAGCGTTTCTCAGGGACAATCGGATTCCTGAACATTTCAGCCAAAGTTCCTAAAGGAATCTCTGGCCTGTTCTGTTCTCTTTAAATCTGTTCGTAGATTCCAAGGCCAGAAGGAACCATCTAGTATCGCACAAGCCGGAGACCTGCCTCCCAATAATTCCCAGAGATCTTTTAGAAAAACAGCCCACCTTGATTTAGAAACCATGACTGTCAGAAAATCCACCACAGCCCTATGAATCAGTGCATCCATTTGTGTATTCAGTCTTCAGCCAAGATTACTACAGCAGCTGGTATCTGATGTCACGTCCCTTGGCTCTGCAGTCCAGACTCAACAAAAGGATGCTGCTTCCAGGAAAAGTTTCTTGCCTTTTCCGGGCATCTGTGTTACGTGAGTGGGATGGCGTTTTTCACTGAAAGTGACTCACATGTCCGGCCACTGGTCTCTCACTCTGCTCTGTCCCTCTTTAAGGCCTGGGCAATGTGAAAATACACGCACGTTACGGACATGGCTGTAGAGGTTACTCTGCATTGTACTGAGTTCGTATCTACCACAGAGGGCTACATAACCTACCCGCTTAGTTGTATGTGACACTTCTTTATAGGGGGTCATTCCACATGCATCCCTCATGGGAAAAGCTGTTCTTTTGGGGGGGACGGATATTATATTTGCAAATGCAGTGGCTGGGAGTCGTCAGTGCTTAAAGTAACCTGAAAAAGGTGGAGGTCTGTCTTTACCCACCCCCATGGTCCCTGCCCGGCAATTAATTCTGCCACAAATCAATCCTGTCCCTCTGTCCCATTACCAGTTCTGCATCCATTCTACAATCTCCCCAGCAAATCAGGCCTAGGTCCATTGGTTGCCAAGGTGACACGGAAGCTCCGTTTCTTGACACCTGTGGTCCCCAGGAGGGCCATGGGCCAGAGCTGGAGCCTGCACGTGAGAAGAGAGGAGCTGGAGGAGTATCAGGTTGGGGGGCTTCACGCCCTCCGCCCCACCCTGCCCACCTCCCCTCAAGGACAGCTGTAGTGTGGGGCATCATCAGCTCCGCCACTGTCCCCCCATGCTCCCCAGTGGGCGGCCAGTGTCCGTCTGATGGGACAAATCCCTGTACACAAACCCATGGTCTGAGCCACGGCGGGTCCAGCGCAGACGTATCATCTGATGGGACCAACCCACGGTCCACGCTGTGGCAGGTCCAGCACAGACGTATCGTCTGAAGGGACCAACCCGTGGTCCGAGCCATGGTGGGCCCGGCACAGACGAATCATCTGAAGGGACCAACCCACAGTCCGAGCCACGGCGGGCCCGGCACAAACGAATCATCTGAAGGGACCAACCCACGGTCTGAGCCACGGGAGGCCCGGTACAGACGTGTCGTCTGAAGGGACCAACCCACAGTCCGAGACATGGCGGGCCCGGCACAGACGAATCGTCTGAAGTGACCAACCCACGGTCCGAGCCGTGGCAGGCCCAGCACAAACGAATCATCTGAAGGGACCAACCCACGGTCTGAGCCACAGGAGGCCCGGTACAGACGTGTCGTCTGAAGGGACCAACCCACGGTCTGAGCCACGGCGGGCCCAGCACAGACGAATCATCTGAAGTGACCAACCCACGGTCCGAGCCATGGCAGGCCCAGCACAGATGTATTGTCTGAATGGACCAACCCACGGTCTGAGCCACGGGAGGCCCGGCACAGATGTATCGTCTGAAGGGACCAACCCACGGTCCGAGCCACGGCGGGCCCAGCACAGACGTATCGTCTGAAGGGACCAACCCACAGTCCAAGCCACAGGACATCTGTGGGACCAAATCACACAGCAGTGCCCCGGGACAGCCGTTATCATGCTAGGCCATGGAGTCAGAGACGGAGCTGATGAACCCCCCTCCCCAACCACTCTCACAATCATCCCAGAAATATCAGCAATGGGAGCTCAGACCGGTGCCCAATTTCAGCCCAGTCCTCTTGCCCCTGTGCCATAGGCCCAGATCCTCTGAAGGATGTAGGTACCCGGCCCCATTGATTTCAGTGGGAATTAGGCACCTCTGGCTCTAGGAGGATCTGGGTTGTAGGACCTAGTCCAGAAAGCCCAGGGATTCCAGGGACGACACCCGGGGCCTCCTGGACCCAGGACTGTTGTGTTTAGGATGTTAGCAAGTCCCCAGGGTTTGATGGCTCAACAGCAGGAGCCCCAAGCGGGTGCCGTGTGTCAGGAGAATGAGGGGTTTCCCTCCGCTTTGGGGCAGGGGATTCTCCAGACTTCATCCA
The DNA here is from genome assembly GCA_007922175.1 of Pelusios castaneus. NCBI lineage: Eukaryota > Metazoa > Chordata > Testudines > Pelomedusidae > Pelusios > Pelusios castaneus. The sequence continues at coordinate 271,105 of ML685944.1, read as the reverse complement.
TGCCAGGGGTGGCCAGACCCCTTCCCAAATTGCTCTACACTGTCTGCTCCTGATTCCCTGGCTGAACTAGCAGGTGCTGGCAATCCGAGAACTTGTGGAGGAGAGAACAGGAGGACAGGGGCAGAGGGAACCTGAGGAGGGTCTGTAGAGAAGACAAGCTGGCAGGCAGGTGACAGAGGGCAAATACACTGCTGTTGCCATCCTGGTAGGAGGACGGGAGAGGGAATGCTGTCTGCCAGCCCCTGCAAGAGGACTCAGGAGGCACCCTAGAGTGAGAGCAGGTGGGAAGGCAGGCGTCCCGCTGGAGTCCAGGGAAGAGACAGGAGCCTTTGCCCTGGGAATGAAATCATTCTCCAGCGTGTTTGCTGTAAAGCTTTCTCTTCCCGAATCCAGACAGTGTGGGCTCAGAGACCCAACAGGCCTGTGCAATATCACAGTCATGAGGTGTGGGGGCAGAGGGCTCCGTGATCTGATTGCTACGGAGGAAAAACCAGTGCATTTGCTACAGACTCTCCATATTCCGGGGTTCCCAGGTCCCCTTTCGAAAGCACCAGTTACATCCCAGCAGCGTTTGGGGAGAGACTCGCACCCTCATGTTTGTGTGACATTGGAGGGACACAGGATCTCTCTCCCTCTGGATCGGGACCTCCACTATCCTATCTTCTGTGTAGGATGTGTAACCCATATGCCTAAAAAAGGCTCTCTCTGTAAGAAACCTGCTAAGGATGGGTTACTGTTGCTGGGCAGATTAGCTACCCACAACTAGAAACTTCTGGAAGCAGGGAGTGGTAGCATTTTGAGCATGCTCCACAGTGTACCCTGCTGGTGTGATGTGCGTGGTCAGTCAGATCACAGGAGAGCAGCAGTCTGTGCAGACAGCAGGCAGGAGCTGCTTTGAGAAGAGTCCATGTGCTCAGTTTTCAGGAGAGAAGCTGAGCCAGGAGTGAACGAGATGTTTTCTCCCTCTAATGGAGTCATCTGCAACAGAGTTTGCAGACATGCATATGGGACTGAGGGCTGGTTGCAAAGGAGAAGGAAAAGCCTGCATGGAATGCTACAGAAGATCCCTGCAAAGAAAGAAGAAGAGGAGGACAGCTATTTCTTGCCACTCAAGCCCCTATAGTGGAGCTGAGAGTTGGGTCAACACCACCTGGACTTTGGGACTCTTGGGGATCTTTCCTGCAGGGATTTCTGTAAGGGATTGTTCTTGGTTAATTGTATTTTGTTTTCTTGGGTTATTTAGTTAGTAGTTAATAAAGTTCATTGTTTTGTTTGGTTTTAGTATTTTAATGTGGGGTGGTAACTCAGAGCAATCTTTGCTGTGAGTCCCATACAGACTGGATCCTGGGTCTCCAGCTGCTTTCTCCATAGGGATTGGGATTGATTTCTGTGAGGCACTGGAGAAGGGCAATTAAATGAATTTTAGCCCACCCGAAGGTTACAGATGCACCAGAGGAAGACAAAAAGAAAATAAAAATCCTCTCCCATAATGCACCTGACCAGCCATGAAATGCTATAGATGGGGCAAGGAAGGGAAATCCCTTCCTGATCCTACAGTGATCAGTTTGGGCCCTGAAGCTTGAGATCTGATGAGACCAACATGGCTGCAAACATTACAGAGTGCATGTGTGACTCCGGCAGTTACTGAGGCAGAAGATGATCCTGCTGTCTTTGTGATGTCCCTGTGCGTCGGTCCAACGCTCTCCTTTTTATATTCCGTCCTGACTCCAGCAAAACTCCCACTGACCCTATGGACAACCTGAGTAAAGCCTCAGCGACGTGAGGCCTTGTACAGGCTAGTGTCTGAGGACAATTCAATGGGTTAGTTACTTTCTGAGTTCCAGCAGCACCCAGCTGAGATGGGACCCCAGAGTGCTGGGCACTGAATAGACACATGGTGAGAGACGGGCCCTGCCCTAAACATCTCGCGCATGAAACAGACAAGCCATCCAACGAATGGAAAGGAAAATAGCGCCATCCCCACTGTCCAAAGGGGAGAATGAGGCACAGGGCGGGTAAGTGACTTGCCTAGCATCTCACATAAAGCCTGTAACAGAGACAATAACTGAACCAAGCTCTTTTGAGTCCACAAGATGGTCCCACAAGAGGATCCCACCTGTCTAGCCAATGACCCCAGTTAGCACCATGTCTAATGCCCAGGGGACTTAATTTCCTCCCATTCTGTAAGTCCCCCATCTTCAAAGCGTCTGATGGAAGTGGGCTCTCCCCTACGAAAGCTCACGCGATAAATAAATGTGTTAGTCTTTAAAAGTGCCCCAGGACTCCTTGTTTGTTTGACTGGACTATTCTAACACCCCCCAGCCCCCTGGAACTTTGAAATCTATAGCTTTGAATGCCCTGATTTTTCCGAGAGTCAAGACTTGGCCTTTTTGAGGTCTGCACACATGGTTGCGTCTGTGTCTCTATTAATCTAGTAAGCCTTTAATTTAACTCTGTGTACTTTCCACTTTTCCACAGAGTATCTGGTCCCTTACAGACACCCCACTGGTGCCAGCGTTTCTAGTGCCGGACAGGACAGAGATGCAGGCTGTAAGTTACATACGAAGGTGCTAAGTTTGAACCCCAGTCTCATATATCTCTAATTTCCTGCAGGCTCTCACATTCCTGACAAAGGAGGAAATTGTGCGGTAAGTTAATTTTCGGGCTTTTATTCTCTCGTTGGCAGCTTTTCCTCTGGGCGACTGTGATGAAAGATGAAAGATCCAGATTCGCAGGTCTGCCTAACGAAACTCATGGCTTAGCACCACGGGCTCTGTGCAGCTAGCTAGTCAATCTGCCTCAGTCCTCAACAGGGGGATGCTTTCAGAAGAAGGTTGTGAGCATTTCTGGGGTCTCCATATACGGTGGGTTAGGCCCTTTGCTATCCTGACTAGAAAATTACTTTTGTTTCTGTGCTAAGTTGGTTCTTCCCCTGCCCTCACTACCAGCCCTTCACGCATGCCTTAAATGACAGAAGTCACATCTGTGTCTTGTGGCATGTTCTGGCTCACGGCTCCTCCTCCTGCACGGGAGAGCTGTATGTGCCAGGTTTGTTTCAATGGGTTTTCTTTGTGGGGCGGGGAGTTATTTGGTTCAATGCACTTATTGCTCTGTGTTACAGGAGAGAAGGAATGTGCCTGCCTCCTGAAGATGGGTTGGCGTGGGGTGGTCCTTAGTTTCTGGGGGAATTCGGTCCATGGTCTGAGGCCGGTCCCTGAGGGGCGCTCCTTGCCATTTACTGGTGGTTGGGAGCTCATTGTTTGTGTGCCCATCTAATCCTTGGACTCGCTGGCGATCATGGTGGTGGTGGTTGTCTAGGGGGTAAGGACATTGTACGCTGGACTAAGACCCATCAAGCTTTTTTCATCTCAGCCCTCTGTCACAGAATGACTGGCCCCTTGCACCCAACCACATCTGAGCCACAATTAATTAGCTGCTTCCCAACCTGCAGGGTGGACTCAAGAGGCTTAGATGATAGGGAATGGACACCTGACCCTCAAAACAGGCAGGCTCAGTTCACAGACTGGGGAAAATTCATTGCAGAGCCATGGCCAGCATTGATTCTGGTAGCTGCCAGAGTGCTCACTCTTGCAGCATTTATCACACTTCCAGGAGTTTGTGTCCTGAAGAGAAAGACCCTAGAGTAGAGAAACTGATGTCAGAGCACCTGGCCAGACTAAAGGTTCCCCTGCAGAGTAGGTTCACCCAGGGTTTAAAACACGAGGAGTAGAAAACAACTTGCAACCAGCATTGCAAAGAGGTGTGGTAATTGCTGGACCTGTTGGGGGTCGATTGGCACTGATAGGGTCTGTGCCTTGTGGATAAAAGAGAACCTAGGAGGGGCAAAATCTGGGTTCTCTTCCCGGCTGTCACAAACTCCTTGGGTGATCTGGAGTGGGTCATGTCACTGGTTGGTGCCTCAGTTTCCCTTTCTGGAAAAATGGGGATAATGAAAGCCAGCTGAGAGGGTTACTATCAGAGAAGGCTCATTTCTGTTTGCAAAGCATTTTGGGATCCTGGGGCGGGGTGGGGTATGGGGGGCAGACACCATAGAAATACACTGCGTTGTGGGCTTATTTACAGCTGATTGGCACAGGCAAGCACCGAGGGCTGTGTAGAGCCATCCAAACACAGAAAGAGTGTTCAAAGGCAGGGTCTTTCCTGAAGCACCCAGGTCTGCAGTGAAAGTGAATGAGGATCAGCCCCCTCCAGCTCCCTCTCTGTGTCTGCTAGGTCCACCTCTTGCCTCTGATCTTTTAGGGGCAGCTGATTCCTCTGCTTGATAGAGCCCAGCAGTTCCTTGGTGGACAGTGGAGCACAAGGGAACAGCCTTCTCTCTCCCCTCCTCGCCTGCAGCAGCCAGGCACAATCTGGACCTGCCCAGGTAGCCTGTCTGAGTTATCTGAGTCCCATGTCTGAGTTATCACTAATATTCCACCCCTGCTTCCAGCACCCACCCCTTGCTCCAACTTGGACATAACTGGCTCAGTGCTCAGAGCTGTCCTGTGAGGGGCCACTCCTGGGAAAATGGTGGTTTTCAAAGAAACCCAGGCTCAGTTCTTTAGTTTGATAGCAGCCTGGGGCCTGTGGGTAGGGATTACCTGCCCTGTTAAGGCCTGGAGGCCAGCCCCATCCAATTAGCTCAGCTGCACACCTGGGATGGAGTGTAAGGTTTGACCAGCAGAACCAGAGGCTAATTCCCCTATAACGAGCAGCCAGACATTCCAGTGTGGGGGATACTCAAGGAGAGAAAGACCCAGGGTGAGGCTGATGTGAGTGGTGCCAGCAGAGGCCTGCCAAGGCAGTGAATAGCTGCTGGGAGCATGTTGAATCTAGCAGGGAATCCTGAGCTGTGAGTTAAAAGGCTCCAAGCAGGATGGACTTGCAGAAGATTTGAGAACTTTATTTTGGGATTGATTTTTGTTACTTTAATAAACCCAGCCCAAGGAAGGCTGTGGCTGGACCAGAGAAGAGAGAGAGGAACTAGTTGGGAATTTGAAAGTGGAAGGTAACATAGGTGAAAGTGACCATGAAATTGTAGAGTTCATGATTCTAAGGAATGGTAGGAGAGAGAAACCCAAAATAAAGATGATGGATTTCAAGAAGGCAGAGTTTAGCACACTCAGGGCGTTGGTAGGAAGGATCCCATGGGAAGCACGTCTAAGAGGAAAAACAACTGAAGACTGTTGGCAGTATTTCAAAGAGACACTATAAAGTTCACAAGAGCGAACTATTCTACTGCGTAGGAAGGATAGGAGGAGACCACCCTGGTTTAACCAGGAGATTTTCAATAATCAAAAAATAAAGAGTCCTACAAAAAGTGGAAATTAGGTCAAACACAAAGGATGACTATAAACAAATAACTCAGCTGTGTAGGGTTAAAATCAGAAAGGCCAAGGCACAAACTGAGATCAAACTATCTGAAGGCATAAAGCGTAACAAAAAACCATTTTTAAATACATTAGAAACAAGAGGAAGACCAAGGACAGCATAGGACCGTTACTCAACCAAGAGGGGAAAACAATAACAGAAAATGTGGAAATGGCAGAGGAACTAAACAATCTCTTTGTTTTGGTCTTCACCGAGAAGGCTGGTGGTGATGCTATGCTGGTTATAGGGGAGGGTGGTAAAAATGGGATAGGATCAGAAGCTAAAATAGGGAAAGAACACGTTAAAAATTACTTAGGCAAATGAGATGTCTTCAAGTCACCAAGGCCTGATGATATGCGCCCTAGAACACTCAAGGAGCTGACTCAGTTGATATCTGAGCCTCTGGCTATCATCTTTGAAAAATCATTGATGAGTGGAGAGTCCAAGAGGACTGGAAAAGAGCAAATATAGTGTCCATCTGTAAAAAGGGAAACAACCCTGGAAATTACAGACCAGTCAGTTTAACCTCTGGACCAGGAAAAATAATGGAGCAAATAATTAAGGAATCAATTAGCAAACATCTAGAAGAGAATAAGGTGTTAAGTGATGGTCAGAATGGATTTGTCAAGAACAAATTGTGTCAAACCAACCTGCTATCTTTCTATGATGGGGTAACAAGACTTGTGGATAGAGGGGAAGCGGTAGATGTGGTATATTTAGGCTTTAGTAAGGTTTTTGATACAGTCTTGCATCATCTTCTCATTAACAAACCAGGGACGTACAGCCTGGATGGAGCTACTATAAGATGGGAGCAAAACTGGTCGGATAACCGCTCCCAGAGAGTCGTTATCAAAGGTTCACAGTCATGCTGGAAGGGCGTAACGAGCGGGTACCGCAGGGATCGGTTCTGGGTCTGGTTCTGTTCAATATTTTCATCAATATTTCATAAATTTTTCATCAAAATTTGCTGATGATACCAAGCTGGGAGGGGTTGCAAGTGCTTTGGAGGATAGGATCACAATTCAGAACGATTTGGACAAACTGGTGAAATGGTCAGAGATAAACAGGATGAAATTCAATAAAGACAAGGGCAAAGTACTCCCCTTAGGAAAGAGCTATCCACTGCACACACACAATATAAGCAAGGATTGCCTAGGAAGGAGTACTGTGGAAAGGGATCTGGGTGTCATAGTGGACCACAAGCTAAATATGAGTCAACAATGTAACTCTGTTATTGCCCTCCGCCTCCCCCCCCAAAAAGCAAACACCATTCTGGGTCGTATTAACAGGAATATTGTCAGGAAGACACAAGAAGTAATTCTTCTGCTCTTCTCCGCCCTGATTAGGCCTCAGCTGGAGTACTGTGTCCAGTTTTGGGCGCCTCATTTCAGGAAAGATGTGGACAAATTGGAGAAAGTCCAGAGAAGAGCAACAAAAATGATTAAGGGTCTGGAACACTTGACTTAGGAGGGAAGATTGAAAGAGCTGGGTTTGTTTAGTCTGGAAAAGAGGAGACTGAGAGGGGACATGATACCAGTTTTCAAGTACCTAAAAAGGTTGTCACGAGGAGGAGGGAGAAAAATTGTTCTCCTTAACTGCCAATGATAGGACAAGAAGCAATGGGCTTAAATTACAGCAAGGGAGGCTTAGGTTGGACATTAGGATAAAATTCCTAACTGTCAGGGCGATTAACCACTGGAATAAGTTGCGTAGGCAGGGTGTGGAGTCTCCATCATTGGAAGTTTTTAAGAGCAGGTCAGACAAACACCTGTCAGGGATGGTTTAAGAGGTACTTGGTCCGGCCATGAGTGCAGGGGACTGGACCCAATGACCTCCCATGGTCCCTTAAAGTTTATATGATTCTAAGAGTTTATTTTGGTGGTTTAATTTATGAGGCCTTGAGCTGAAGAAAAGGGAAACTGAGGCAGGATGCCTGCCTACCTACTTCAGACCCCAAGGGTGTGGTCAGGCGAGAGACAGCCTGTTTGTAGGGCTGGGCACCACTGCACTGAATGGTTTATCCATGGAGACGCATCAGGGTTCATACCCCACACAGGCCGCTTTCTGTGCTACAGTGCATGTAATAACAGGCCGAGAGAGACACTTTCAAACTTTATCTCTTTTTTTAAAAAGAAACCAAACAACTTTTCTTCAAAAAATGTCATTTCCTCAAACACGTTTTTGCAAAAATAATAATTTGAGATTTTCTAGTGTCCAATAAAACCCTGGGCTGAAAATTTGGGGGTTTGAGGTGTGTTTTCTTTAAATCCACCTTTTCCCGAGACATCATGGAATAAAGGAATAGGAAGGGGAAAATAACCCTGGCAACACAAACATCCATGGCACAAATTTTAGCCCAATCCTCCCCACCCCAATATAGCAGTGCCTCAGTTTCCCCTTTTGTGAAATGAGGGGAAATGCCCCATTTTCACTTGACGTCCCACTGACTTTGAATGAATTTAGAATACATCAATGCTGCAATCACATTATGTGACTAGCTTACGTCCCAAGCAAGCTAGATTAATGCACACTTGAAAAGTGAATCTGTAAAACTGCGGCAGCACAGGTTGCAACCAGAGCTAACCCCATGATTAACTTACTCAGGGTGCGAGGAGGGGGTGTATAGCCTGCCCTAACTATGCTGTGGCAATTTCATTTTGCTAGGACCCAGCTAGTTAGATTAAAGCTAATTTAGGCTTTATCTCAGTCCCTCCCCCTGATGGCAGCATAAAGCTGGGTAGGTTGGATGAATGGACCGTAAGGTGGGTAGAAAACTGGTTAGATCAACAGGCTCAGCGGGTAGGAATCAATGGCTCGATGTCTGGTTGGCAACCAGTAATGAGTGGAGTGCCCCAGGGGTCGGTCCTCGGGCTGTTTCTGTTCAACATCTTCATTAATGATCTGGATGATGGAATAGATTGCATGCTCAGTAAATTCGCGGATGACACCAAGTTGGGGGGAATGGTAGATACTCTGGAGGGCAGGGACAGGATCCAGGGAGACTTGGACAAATTGGAAAACTGGGCCAAAAGAAATCTCATGAGGTTCAACAAGGACAAGTGCAAAGTCCTGCACTTAGGACGGAAAAATCCCATGTACTACTACAGGCTGGGGACCGATCGGCTAAGTAGCAGCGCTGTAGAAAAGGACCTGGGGGTTATGGTGGACGGGAAGATGAATATGAGCCAACAGTGTGCCCTTGTTGCCAAAAAGGCCAATGGCATATTAGGCTGCATCAGTAGGAATATTGCCAGCAGATCGAGGGATGTGATAATTCCCCTCTATTCGACACTGGTCAGGCCGCATCTGGAATACTGTGTCCAGTTTTGGGCTCCCCACTACAGAAAGGATGTGGACAAATTAGAAAGAGTCCAGCGGAGGGCAACAAAAATGATTAGGGGGCTGGGGCACATGACTTATGAGGAGAGACTGAAGGAACTAGGCTTATTTAGTCTACAGAAGAGAAGACTGAGGGGAGATTTGATAGCAACCTTCAACTACTTGAAGGGGTGCTCCAAAGAGGAGGGAGCTAGGCTGTTCTCGAGGGTAACAGAGGACAGAACAAGGAGCAATGGTTTCAAATTACAGCTGGGGAGGTCAAGGTTGGATATTAGGAAAAACTTTCTCACTAGGAGGGTGGTGAAGCATTGGAATGGGCTATCTAGGGAGGTGGTAGAATCTCCATCTTTGGAGATTTTTAAGGCTCGGTTAGACAAAACCCTGGCTGGGGTGATTTAGGGGGAGGGGTCCTGCTTTTTAGCAGGGGGTTGGACTAGATGACCTCGTGAGGTCCCTTCCAACCCTATGATTCTATGTAACTGGCTTCTGAAACTGGGAATTTGGCTGTTAAGTCACTTTGGTGGTTTTGTGAATGTCACTCCTGGTTGCGAATGGTTTTGGATGTTTCTGGAGATGCCTTCAAAGGTTGGATTTTTCAGAACCCACTGAGCATCTCTCCGGCCCTTTAGGGCATCCCAGTAAAGTTGCTAGTGGAGCTGGTAGAAATGATTCAATTAGAAAAATGAGGTTTTGTTAAAAACAACTTAGGAGAGTGTCACTCCTGAGTGTTTTGGGCAGGAAATCACAAAATGGAAATGTTTTTGTTTTGCTGTGATTTTCAACAACTGAAAGATGTTTTAAAGTTTGAATCTTGAATCCCCCTTCCCCACACACTTTCTTGCCACTAAAACAATGGAATCATGTCCACTATTGAGGTATCTCCGCCCTATTTTTTCCTCTTTCTTTTCCTGCTCTGTAACTTTTCAAAACTTTCCCAGCAAAGGACCAACAAAACGGTCCTTAGTTTAAAAGCAGAGGCCATTTTTCATTTGAAAATATTCATGGGTTTTTTGACCAGCTCAAACTGACCTGATAAAATCTTTGGCCTTGACTTTTCCTGTCACTTTCCTACAACTTGAGTCCAGGTTTGCTCTCATCCATTAGTGATGCAGAGAGCGAGCCCCACAATGCATCTGTGCGGTGGGCAAAGCGTGGCAGTTTCTTAATCCCCTGTGTTACATTTTTGCTCTAAAGTTGCCAGTAATTCCCCCCTCCCCTTGCTGTGTAATTAGCCAGCTTCATTGTAAGCAGCCTGTCGGTTTCCCATGGGCTCGAAACAATAAATCTAGACCATTGTACGAACAGACCCTTTCATTACTTTCTCTCCATGGCGCAGACAGAGCTGGGGGCTGGGAGAAGAAAGCAGATGTCTCAGGCGGGAAGCTGATAGCTCATGCTCCAAAGGGGTAGCCGCATCAGTTCAGTCCAGCAAAGCAAACAAGGAGTCTGGTGGCACTTTTAAAGACTCTGTTTGATACCTGGTGCTGGCGGGTCCCAACAGGATAACTGGAGGAGGGAGAGAAGAAATCTTTTTCCTAGCAAACACGCCACCCTGTGGTAACAGCTAGCTCAGCTTTCCGGGCTAGGACGCTGCGATAATTGTCCAGCAATTCCAGCTGCTGATTTACAAGTCCTAATTCCATGGATTTACATTAATTACAACGACTACGGTGCGTTTGGAGGGACGTGACCATTTTGATCCCCGGAGCAACGCTGGGCCAACAGCCTCTCAGTCCCACTCTGTCCCACCCTTTCTGGCCGCCCCAGGGGGAAGTGGCAGGGCCCGGCGCCCCATCCGATGGCTCTCGGCTTTAGAGAGGTGAACAGCATCATTCCCTGTGTGTGGCAACATGTAGAGCAAGCCACTTTCCTGGCGCTTCCTTAGCTGTGGGAGGACGTAGCTGGTCAACATGTGAGGGTGTGGGGTGCCGTTAATTAGGGCTAACGTCAGGGGAATGCCACATGTGTACATGAGACTGGACTATGGCCCCCCATTGCCAGCATTTGGACGTATGATGGAAATATCTTAGTTTTTCTATCACATCCAGTCCTAGGTAGTTAGTAAAGCATGTGTAGATGGTATTTTGATTCGTGGTTCTCTATTTGTCCATCACTGTATTCATCTGTAACCCATATTAATACCAGTGTGGGTCTTTACCTGCTTCTCATGACTGGGCCACGTAAAGACACTTCACTTTTCCACTCCTCTAAGTTAAGGACCCTTCTTCTGCACTCAACTAACCGTGGTTGAGTCTAGACGCTAAAGCCTCAAGATATTTTAAACGTGATGCTGAATTACGTCTCGTCTGAGCAGTGGAATTTCAGTTGGGAGTAGGAGAGCGGTATTGCCTCGTATATGGAGTAGTGAGACCATATTTTGGGATATTGCATCCAGTGCTGGTGTTTACACTTCAAAACAGATTTTGAAAAATTGGAAAGGGCTCAGAAAAAGCCACAAGAATGATCTGAGTTCTGGAAACCATGCATCACAGGGAAAGACTTAAAAAGCGCAGTCTTGTTAGTTGACGCAAGAGAACGTGAAGAGGTGACTTGATCACAGTCCGCAAGTCCCTGTGTGGGGCTAGAGACAGGTCTTTCATCTAGCAAAAAAGGCAGAACAAGATCCAATTCAGGAAGTTGAAGCTGGACAAATTCAGACTAGAAAAAAGGTGCAAATTTTCATCAGTCAGGGTAATTAACCACTGGAACGAGGATGCAATAGAATCATAGAATCATAGAATAATAGGGCTGGAAGGGATCTCACGAGGTCATCTAGTCCAACCCCCTGCTAAAAAGCAGGACTACTCCCCCTAAATCACCCCAGCCAGGGTTTTGTCTAACCAAGCCTTAAAAATCTCCAAAGATGAAGATTCTACCACCTCCCTAGATAGCCCATTCCAATGCTTCACCACCCTCCTAGTGAGAAAGTTTGTCCTAATATCCAACCTTGACCTCCCCAGCTGTAATTTGAAACCATTGCTCCTTGTTCTGTCCTCTGTTACCCTCGAGAACAGCCTAGCTCCCTCCTCTTTGGAGCAACCCTTCAAGTAGTTGAAGGTTGCTATCAAATCTCCCCTCAGTCTTCTCTTCTGTAGACTAAATAAGCCTAGTTCCTTCAGTCTCTCCTCATAAGTCATGTGCCCCAGCCCTCTAATCATTTTTGTTGCCCTCCGCTGGACTCTTTCTAATTTGTCCACATCCTTTCTGTAGTGGGGAGCCCAAAACTGGACACAGTATTCCAGATGTGGCCTGACCAGTGTCGAATAGAGGGGAATTATCACATCCCTCAATCTGCTGGCAATACTCCTACTGATGTAGCCTAATATGCCATTGGCTTTTTTGGCAACAAGGGCACACTGTTGGCTCGTATTCATCTTCCCGTCCACCATAACCCCCAGGTCCTTTTCTACAGCGCTGCTACTTAGCCAATCGGTCCCCAGCCTGTAGCAGTGCATGGGATTTTTCCATCCTAAGTGCAGGACTTTGCACTTGTCTTTGTTGAACCTCATGAGGTTTCTTTCGGCCCAATGTTCCAATTTGTCCAAGTCTTCCTGGATCCTGTCCCTGCCCTCCAGAGTATCTACCATTCCCCCCAACTTGGTGTCATCCGCAAACTTACTAAGCACGCAGTCTATTTCATCATCAAGATCATTAATGAAGATGTTGAATAGAACCGGCCCCAGGACCGACCCCTGGGATTCTCTGTCATTTGAAGCCTCTACTTCACAACTGGATGGCTTTCTAAAGGATGGCTCGAGCAGAAGTTATGGGCTCGGTACAGAAATTATTGTGAGATAGTCTCTGGCCTGTGTTATACGGGAGGTCAGATTTGACAAACATGATGGTCTCTTCTGACACTAACCTCAACGAGCAGTAATTCCCTAGCTCAGGCACTGGTGGCTTCTCCATTTCATACTAAAAGGTGCAGATCAATCCGCACAGATGACCTGGCCAGGTGTTCATAGCAGATCCATAGCGAACTTTTCTACAGCATCCACCATGGGAGTGTCTAAGCACTTCTTAAAATTACTGCTGTGACCTTTTTCAAGCTTGATGCTGTATTCTTTGAGCGTTTTAGTGCTGAGAGTGTTGTGCCCTTCGTAATACAACCAGTGGGCAACTTTCGTGTTGTGAAAGCAGCATGTCAGAAAATACATCTTTGCTAGGACTCATCAGGTATCCTGGCAGGATAATGAGAACCCGTCTTGGATCCCCATCTCCCATATATAGACACAGTTGTCTTTACTGCATGCATTTGTCCATAGCACAGGAAACACTCTCTTCTCTCCTGCAGGATAGATAGTGAAAAATAAATAAAAAGAGTGAGTTGTACTTAAAGAATAAATGTCTTCTCAGGAGGGTTTGGTTAAAATCCAAGAACTAAATATATTAAGATACACTGTCCTCCTAGATTATGGCAAGTGTGTTTTATTTTTACGTGTTGAATCAAAGTTCTTTGCATGGAGGGCTGTGCAGACTGACGGTCTGTATTCATTGGGCCTGAGGAACAGCTCTGCTCTGCCAACGCATTTCCCATCAAACATTTATTCCAGTTATTTTAATTGTCAAGCTTCAGCCAGGTGAAAAAACTCTAGAAACATTGACAAAGATTTGCTCAATCAAAACCTGAATTTTCAGTAAAAAAATCAGGAAACTCAAAGGCTGAAATTCAGATAGATTTGAAAATAACCCCGGTGCCATCATTCCAGTAAAGGTGGGCAAACAGATCTCATTTGTGGGCTAGTACATTTTGATTTTTCTGTTGTGCAGATGCCAAGGCCATAAGGGACCACAGCGATCATCTAGATCATCCAAACTGCAACTCTTGGGCAGGAGTGGAACTGGACTGGCAGGGGCTGCGCTCTGCAAGGGGGAGCCAACCATCTTCCAAGGCTTGAGGTTGTAGGGGGCCTCAATCTACACCCATATTAAAAAGTGAGGGCCATGGCCTCTTAGTCCCCCCTCCCTCTTCCGATTCCGGTGCCATTCCCTTGGTATTTTGTTCAGTGGTTAATTACCCTGTTACACCTTATTTCCAATCTGAATTTGTCTATCTTCAACTTCCAGCTGATGTGTCTCGGCCCTTTATCGGCCCTTTATCAAATATTTGTTCCCTAGGTGGGCGCTAACAGACCGTGATCGAGCTGTCTCTTAGCCGCCTTGCTTAGACTCAAGGGCTATGTCTACACTTGCACTTTTAAGTTGACTTTAACTAAGTTGACTTAGTGTATCTACACTTAAAATTAAAGTCGACTTAAAGGGGAACTTACAAAGTCGACCTAGAGCGTCCACACTGGATGCTGTAGGTGGACTTTGTGGGGCTAGGGGGACCTTGGGTAGGTCCACGGTTGCAGGGGGGGCACCCCTTGTGTGCAATGGGGCAAAGGGGGACAGGGACCCTGGCAGGGCATGTGGGCAGGGTGTGACGCAGTCTGGATTTAGGAAATTCCAAAGGGGTGGCCGTGTTAGTCTATTGTAGAAAGACAACAGAGTCCTGTGGCACTTTTAAAGACTAACAGATTTATTTATCGCATGAGCTTTCGTGGGAGAAAATCCCACTTCGTCAGACACTTTGAAGATGGGAAAGTTACAGAATGGGAGGAAATTAAATGCAGGGACATAGGATCAGGTCAGGCTGTAACAGCAAATCAAAATAGGTGTTAGGATTCAAACACTGGGGAACAGCACATAGAGGAAGGTGAGGTCAAATCACCTGTTGTAATGAGAGAAAAATCCATAGTCCCTGTTTAACCCGCAAAACAACTGAGTCAAATTTGCATATAAGTTCGAGTTCTGCAGTTTCTCTTTGAAGCTGTGATTTGTTATTCATCTGTTTCAACACAGCTATTAACAAGTCGTCAAGGGAGTGAGCAGGGAGATTGAAGTGTTCCCGGATTGGTTTTGTAGTGTTGCAATTTCTGATGTCAGATTTGTGTCCATTGATTCTTTGGCGCAGAGACTGTCCTGTCTGTCCAATATATAAGGCAGAGGGGCATTTCCGGCCCATGATGGCATAAATCACATTGGTGGACGAACAGGTGAACAAGCATAAGGAATACAACCATTGTGTCCTAATGGCTCATCAGGTAACTCCCTGGGACCATTGTCCTGGCACATTCCTAAACATTAAGGACACAATGGTTTTAACATAAGTTAAAGTATGGATATAACATCAAATTCTAACTTCTAATCGAAATAGAATTCCTAGACATAAACTATATAATCATTCCCAGCAAATTACTACCTTTCTATTGATACCAAACATGACATAGTTCCTATGGATTATAGCATTTATGAGATATCCATTGAAAATAATATCATAAATGCTTCCCTAAATTCAGACAGCGTCACACCCTGCCCACATGCCCTGCCCTTTGGGGGGCATGCCAGGCTCCCCTTGTGCCCCCCTCAGCAGGGAGGCCATTGGTGTAGTCCTGGGGTAGCCCTAAATCGACTTAGGGCTACCCCAGGGCTACACTGGCTTAATTCGACTTTAAAAAGTCGAATTAAGCCTTAGGTTGAGTAGAAAAGTGGTTTAATAAAGTCGACTTAATTTTCATTAAGTCGACTTTATTTTCCTTAAGTTGACTTAAGCAAGCTGCTTAAGTCGACTTAAGCAAAGTGTAGTGTAGACGCAGGGCCAATTAAGTCGACTTAATTTACCAGTGTAGATGCAGCCAAGGAGCTCCATCTGTTTAGCGTATGCCCCAAGGCACGTTTCCCAATCCTTTAATCTTTCTCCGCTTCAATTTATCAACACCCTTCTTGAATTGTGGGCACCAGCACAGGACACAGGGTTCCAGCAGTGGTCGCACCAGCCCCAAATACAGAAGGAAAACAACTTCTCTACTCCTACTCGACAGTCTTGTGTTTTATGCATTCCACGATCGCATTAGCTCTTTCAGCCACAGCGTCGCACAGGGAGCCCGTGATCAGCTGGTTAGTCGCTGTGAACCCCAAATCTTTGTCAGAGTCCTGGCTTCCCAGGGTAGAGTCCCCCCTCCTGTAATTATGGCCTACATTCTCTGGTCCTAAGTGTATACATTTACATTCAGCCATATTTAAATACAGTGTTTCTTGTGCCCAGTGCACCAAGCAAACCAGATTGGCCCGTATCAGTGACCTGTCTTCTTCGCTATTTACCGCTCCCCAATCATTGTGTCATCGGTGACCTTTATCAGTGATTTTTGTTTTCCACCAGATCATTGATAAAAATATTAAATGGCCTAGTGCTAAGGACCAATTCCTGCTGGTCCCCATTAGAAACGAGTCCCCATTTTATAAGTACTTGGAGAGCTGTCAGCCAATTTCCAATCCATGGACCGTGCCTGGCTCATTTTGTACCACTGTCGTTTTCTAATCAAAATGCCAACTCAGGTACCAAATCAAATGCCTTACAGAAATCTGAGTATCTCATGATCCTCTGTATCAACCAAATGCGCAATCTTATCAAAAAGTTACTTATTTGACGTGATGTATGTTCTATCAACCCATGTGGATTGGCATTAGATATATTATCTTCCTTCAATTTTTTTAGATGAGTCCTGTATCAACTGCTCCATTACCTGGCCCAGGATTGATGTCAGACCCGGCAGGCCTACAATGACCCATGTCATCCTGTTTATTGTTTGTAGATATCGGCACGTTAATTTTCTGAAACTTACCCCATGTTCTGATAATTATTGATAATCAACATCAATGGGCCACAAGCTCCTCACCCGACTCCCTGAAAATTCTTGGAGGCAAGTTACTTGGACCTGCTGATTTTGAGCCACCCGGAATTCTTCTATGGGTCTGCAAAAGCTAGTCCCCAAATCCCAGCAAATTGCATGGTGGATCAGACTAGGGGTTAGTTAGCACATATGTTAAAAACACAGTCCTGTGGCACCTTTAAAGACTAACGGATTTCTGTTTGTTTTTCTGCAATAGACTAACACGGCTACCCCTTTGGAGCGTGGCCACATATTTTAAGGAACTGCTTAAGGTAGAGTGGCCATTAAACACTTCGGCAATCATAGTACAAAGAGATGGCGTTACTGCTAAAAGCATTGGTCTGTATCACCTGAGCTTCAAGAGACACTCCATGAACGGCCATCAGAAGTAGACTCGTATCCGCTTATGCAGACCAGCCACCAGCGGGGAATCTCCTTCTCTGGATCTGCTTCACTGACTTTTAACGGAAGGGCTGCGGTCTAGACAGAGCCCTGCAATGACCACAGGAGACAGTCATTAAACAACCCAGACAGCCTCTTTGCACCACACAGTCCTTTCTAATCACACCACAGTGAGAGGAAGAAGGATTTTGTCTGGTGGGCGCGGCAGATCCTGTACAGCCTGGGGTGGCAGAAATCTCTCCCCCTAATGAAGTACACTCATTTCAGGGGCCGGAAGTGCTGTGGGTGCCGCAGCCTCTGCGCACAGGCCATGAGAGACAGACAGTCTCGCCAAGGGTCTCTAATGGATCGTTTCAGAGGAACATTTCGAATTTCGGAGGACTCAGTGTAAGCCGTTCAGGTGGCTGCTCCTGCCGTCATTACCCTTGCTGCAAAGACAAACGGAAGCAAGCGTGCATGTTGAACAGAGAGGTGGAGCTTTCCACCAGACGGATCGAGTGCTCTGCGCCTCTCGGCTGCTCTGTGCTGAATATCCATGCTGCCAAGGGCCGATTATCCTCCTTGGTCTGGGCTTTTTAGAGAGTTATACAGAGATCAGACACATTTTGGCTGCCACACTTTCAGTTTACCTGCTTTTTGCTGCTGAATGTTGACAACGTGGCACACTTTATTCTGCAGTATTTGTGTGAGGCTGGCATCTAAGGCTGTGTCTACACTAGGAAAGTTAGGTCCACTTTGGTAAATCAACTTAATAAGGTCGTCTTTAAGTCGAGTTAAAGCCGACCTTATTAAGTCAACTTACCAAAGTGGACTACATCAACCTAATCCACTTTGTTAAGCCGACCTAACTGCCCTTAAATTGAATTTAAAAAGTCGACTTAAGGGTTACTCCGCGTCCACGCCGTCCTTAAATCGACCTAATGGGCGGTTCTTATTAGGTCGACTTCAGCTTTCATAAGTCGACTTAAGGAATTTCTTAAGTCGACTTCATGAAAGTCTGGTGTAGACAGAGAGTAATTTAGGTTGACTTAAGGGTCCTTAAGTCGACCTAAATTGCTAGTGAAGACATAGCCTAAGAGCCCCCACTGAGACCAGTGTCTTCTTGTGCTAGGCACAGTACAAACATAGGATATAATATTTCCTGCCCTGAAGAGTTTATAAGCTAAACAGAAATGTGGACAAAGGGAATTATTCTGCATTTTGACAGGGGGTTGGACTAGATGACCCTCGCGCCCCTTCTTTGATTCTAAGTATTCTTAGCGCCTATTCGAAACATGGGGATCTAAAACAACGAGAGTTCTGTGGCACCTTAGGCTGCGTCTACACTTGTAAATTAAGTCGACTTAAGCCAACTTAATTTACCCTGCGGCTACACTACAGTTTTCTTAAGTCAACTTAAGGAAAATAAAGTTGACTTAATTAAAATTAAGTCGACTTTATAACACCACCTTTCAATTCGACCTAAGGCTTAAGTCGACTCCCTAGAGTCGACTTAAGCCAGTGTAGATGTGGGGTAGCCCTAAGTCGATTTAGGGCTACCCCAGGGCTACACCAATGCCCTCCCTGCTGGGGGGGGCACAGGGGGAGCCTGGCATGCCCCCCTACAGGGCAGGGCAGAGCCCTGCCCACCCTGCCCCTATGCCCTGCCAGGGTCCCTGTCCCCCTTTGCCCCATTGTACCTACGTACAATGGGGCAAAGGCTGAGCCCCCTGGCACTGGGCAAGGGGTGCCCCCCCTGCCCCCATGGACCTCCCCTAGGTCCCCCTAAGCTGCTAGAGGTCGACTTAGGCGTCCAGTGTGGATGCTCTAGGTCAACTTTCTAAGTTCCCCTTTAAGTCGACTTTAATTTTAAGTGTAGACACACTAAGTCGACTTAAATTAACAAGTGTAGACACAGCCTTAAAGACTCACAAGTTTCTTTGGGCAGAAGCTTTCCGGGGCTCCACCCCACTTTGTCAGGTGCATGAAGTGGAAACTACAGGGGAGAGGTCTATGCACACGCCAGGAGGAAGGAGGGCGAGTGTTAGCAGAGTCAGGTCAGTCAGGGGAGATGAGACCCATTCACACCAGTTGATTAGAAGTGGAGAATGTGTGAACAGGGACAATCACGTTTTGTAGTGTGTTAACCATTCCAGGTCCCTATTCTGACCCTGTCTGATTGTGTCAAGTTTGCAAATCAGTTCCAGCTCTGCAGTTTTATGCTGAAGTCTGTTTATCCAGATGAGGTCTCACCAGCACCTTATATAACGGTACTAACACTCTGTGCTCTCTCTACTAAAAATACCTCGTCCGATGCATCCTAGGACGGCACTAGCTTTTTCCATGGCCACATCGCATTGGCAGCTCGTATTCATTCTGTGATCGACCAGTACCTACAGGTCCTTCTCTTCTGTCACTTCCAAATAAGTTCCTACTTTATAGCAATTTTTTTATTAATCCCTAAACACATGACTTTGCACTTTCCACTATTAAATTTTATCCCATTTTTATTATTCTAGTTTTCAAGGTCATTCAGATTTTTTTGTATGATATCCTGATCCTTCTCATTGTTGGCAACACCTCCCAACTTTGTGTCATCTGCAAACTTTCTTAGTACATCCCCACTTCTTGTGCCAAGGTCAGTAATAAAAAGGTTTAAATAAAATTGGTCCCAAGACCAATCCCTGAGGAATTCTACCAGTAACCTCCCTCCAACCTGTTTACCATTCAGTATGACCTGTTGTGGTCTCCCCTTTAATCAGTTCCTTACCCACCTTTCAGTTTTCATATTAATCCCCAGCTTTTCCAATTGAACTAACAATTCCCCATATGGAACCACATCAAATGCCTTACTGAAATCGAGGTGAATCAGATCCACTGCATTCCCTTTGTCTAAGAAATCTGCTATCTTCTCAAAAGAGATCAGGTTGGACTGGCACGATCGAGATTTTGTAAAGCCATCTTGTCTTTTATCCCAATTGCCGTTAGTCTCGATGTCCTTACCTACTTTCTCTGTCTTTATTTTTTCCAGCATCTTGCATACTCCAGGTCAAACTAACAGGTCTCCTTGGAGTCATATGGGTCCAACACTGGAGTTTGTTAGTCTTTAAGGGTGCGTCTACACTTGTGAATTAAGTCAACTTAAACCTGTTTAAATCGACTTAATTTAATCTGCGTCTACACTACAAATTCTTAAAATCAACTTAAGCTGCTGCTTAAGTCGATTTAAGGAAATTTTAAGTCGACTTTCTTAAACCTACTGTAAAGTCGACTTTACTGGCTAAGTTGACTTTATTAAGTCGACTTAGCCAGTGTAGATGCAGATTAGCCCTAAGTCGATTTTAAGTCGACTTAAAGGGCCCCAGGGCTCCCCCACTGCCCTCCCTGCCAGGGTGGCTGGCACAGGCAGAGCCTGGCGTGCCCCCCCCACAGGGCAGGACACAGGCCTGCCCACCCTACTCCTATAACCTGCCCCTTTCCCTGTCCTGCTCAGCCCCCATTGTACCAGGGTAAAATAGGGAAAATGCTGAGCCCCCTGGCACTGGGCAAGGGGTGCCCCCCTGCCACCTGGACCACTCCCAGGTTCACCTAGCCCCTAGAAGTCGACCTAGGCGCCCAGTGTGGACGCTCTAGGTCGATTTGGCAGGGTCCCCTTTAAGTCGACTTAATTTTATAGTGTAGACATGCTGAGTCAACTTAACAAAGTCGACTTATTTGGCCAAGTGTAGACATAGCCTAAGATGCCACAGGACTCTCGTTGTTTTTGCTGTACACAGACTAACACGGCTCCCCCTTTGGAGTTTACCGATAGAGTAAAAATCCCTGGTAATCGACTGGCAATTTCATGTGCCATTGGATGGAAATTAACCAGACCCCCCAGTTTAGTCCCATTAAGCTGTTCGAGTTTGGCGTCTACCTCAGCTGTGGTAATTTGTCTCTCCATATCCTCATTCCTGTTTTTGTTTAGATACTGGGCCATGCCTAGATTATCCTTAACCTCTTCCCCATGCTCAGTACTTAATGATTCCACTTCTTTCTTTCTTATATAGCTCTAGAACCTTCTACTGTCGGTGTTAATTCCCTTTGCAAGGTCCAGCTCTATTTGCCTTTCAGCAGCTCTCACTTTATGACCTCCAAGAAGTAGCTTTCATTATGATCCTGACCATCTTCCACTCCCCATAGCCTTCTGCTGTCTCTTAATCACCTGTCTGAGACGCTTGGTCTGCAATCCTTGCCTATGGATTTTTTCCACTTCCTTTGGATGCCGGCTTCGGATAGTTCCTACTCTAACTGCTAACCCATGCCACCTCGTCGTAGCTGCAGAAGACCCGGCTTGTGCTGTAGCTGGAGGCCCTGGCCCTGTTTGGTGTTGAAAGCCTATGGAACAGTTCAAAGTACAGAGGAGGACCGAGGACTAGAAAGGCAACCGACCTTGTTCGCAGCACTGGGAGTGGTGTCCAGTGAGGGCTAGTGTAACATGCCTTTGGCTTCCTTTCCCTTGGGAGGGAAGAGAAGGCTCGTTTCCCAGGGCTCAAGCTGTGCTGATGATCTGAAGGTTTCCTTAGGAGGGATGGTCCTTGGAGACATCCTGTTTGCAGGTCTGAGTGGAGGGTTGGCTTCTCTCTGGGCTGTCCCTAGTCCCACCCAGCACTGGGCAGTGGCCACCTAGGTCTGTGGATTCCTATGGTGGTGAAGAGTTTCCCGCGAGGTAGATCCTGAGTAAAAGGAAGTGACTAGGGTGGATTTATCTGACCATGGAATGAGACTTGCGGGGGGGGGGGGGCCCCAAACACACCTGCCCGGCATGGGGGCCCCCAAAACCCCTGCCGGGTGGGGGGGAACGCTTTGCAAGCGCTCAGAACTGGGGCTACACTTTCAAAAGTGCTCAGCGGATGCAGGGTTAAGTTTTCGTGGAAATCTGACCCATGTGATGACAGCCTGATCTACACCTCAAAGTATTGCTGGCTCAACGACGTGCTAGGAAATGGCGCCATGCTGACAAAAGCCCGTGTGTAGACACAATCAGATCAGGAAGAGCGTGCTTTGGCCAGGATTTAATCTGGGGAATTATTAGAATCTGTGTCTCCACTAGGAGGGTTTGTTAGCCAGCTAGTCCAACAAGCCCGTTCTGTTGCAAACAAGCTCTTAGGACCCGGCTCTTTCAAATGCTGAGCTGTCCCAGGATGGACGATATTCAGACAGACCCTTGTTCTCGTAAGCCAAGGAAGGGTTGGTCCTGCAGACACAGTAACGTTACTCCCATGAATAATCCCGCTGCACTCAGTGGGGTTGCATTCCCAATCACTCTTACGCGGTTAAAGCCAAACTTGGCTTCTGGCTTCAATCCTTTGACCTGGCCTGTTGAGTTACACCTTTGGATTGTATTTGACCAGCTGATTTTGGAACTTGTCCTGCTACTACAATGTGGTGTTGAATTATTTGTTGTGACCATCTTTTGAGCACAGTCCAAGAGTACTCTGGCTATAGCCTGTTCTTTCCATTTCTGTGAGCACTTACGTCTGTGCAGCAGGTGGAAGAAAACCATAAACTTGTTTTCATTGTTGCTCGAACAAGGAATCAAATGTTTATTGCAGTAAATCTTACAGGCGTTGCTATTTATAGTGCATTTCCTTGGTCTGACACGTCTGGTTTATTTGCCTTTCCCCACTAGATGGGAGTAGAGCATCACTTGTAGTTTTCATTTTTTCCTCGTTTTGCTCTAAAGAATCGTAGGACAGGTCTACACCTATGGCAGCAAATTTGCCACCTTCGGATTGCTGCAGCTGAAGGGAGACACGTAAGTTACTTAAAATAATTTATGTATCTCCCTTCAATTTCTGCCAAAAAGCAGCTGCTGTGTAGACCAGGGCATGATGTAGGACTGGAAGGGACCTCCAGAGGTCATCCATCCAGTCCCCTACACTCACGGCAGGACTAAGTATTAGCCAGACTGTCCCTGAGAGGCGTTTGTCTAACCTGCTCTGAAAAATCTCCACCGTCAGAGATTCCACAACCTCCCCAATAGGCAATTTATTCCAGTGTTTAACTACCCTGACGATCAGGGCGTTTTTCCTAATATCCGACCCACACCACCCTTGCTGCAGTTTACGCCCGTTGCTCCTGTCCTAGCTCAGACGTTAAGGAGAACAATTTTTCTCTTGCCTCAGAACAACCTTTCTAAGAACTACCTACATTTGCCCTGCTGCCAGTGAACCCGGCTCCTCGACTCACGAGGTCTGACTTTCGAAATCTTGATTTTTTTTTTATTTGGCAACACCAGTGTTATATAAATATTACATTACTGTAGAATCATAGATGAGGGTTGGAAGGGGCCTTAGGTGGTATCTAGTCCAGTCTCCTGCTCAAAGCAGAACCAACCGCAGCTAAATCCCAGCCGGGGCTTTCTCAAGCTGGACCTCCAAGGATGAAGACTACATCAGCTCCTCAGTTAATCCATCCCATTGCTGCACCACCCTCCTAGGGACAACGTTCTTCCTAATATCCAACCTCGACCTCCCCCACTGCAACCTGAGACCATTGCTCCTTGTTCTGTCCTCTGCCGCCACTGAGAACAGCCTGGCTCCCTCCCCCCTGGACCCCCCTTCAGGTAGTTAAAGATGCTATCAAATCCCCCCTCCCTGTGGCCCTAGCGAGCTCAGTCGGAGCCCATTGCGCTATGCACTGAACAGCCACAAACAATGACCATTTTAAGCACTCCTCGCTGTAAGGATATCGCTCTTCTTAGTTAACATTATGTAATGTGATCCGTCCTCAGAGCCAGCTGTTCTCCAACCAGAGGATTGATATAAAGCTTTTTTAAGGGGGAGGAGGGGAAACTATGTAAGATTCAAAATCAGCAGGGGAACTCTGTGTACAAAAAAACACACTTGAAAAGCGATTTGAAAATAATGCTTTATTCTGCGTGTTGGTGGAGCATCCAGAGGCCGATAGGAAGGTACTACCCTGATGAGTGCACTCACCATCCAGTTCAAAAGAGCAGCCACGGGTGTCGAGACACACCGAGGAGTCAAATTGCTTAGTAACGACTTTCCTTGGCCTACACTTATGAACAGAACGGCAGATGCTATTCTCCACCCTGGCCAGTGGCTAGCAATCGCTAGACAGACTACGAAAATCAGCATCCATTTATGGTTTGACAGCTCTTGTAACTGCAGGCATGGGGGGAGAGGGGGTGGATTACAGGGGCAGGAATAGACGGTTACTTGTTTCTGTAAAGGACTTGATGATTCTGAGACCTTTACATTCCCTGTGTTTGTACAAATGGCATTCTTGTCTGTATCTATCTCTCACCTGCATGGCCTCGGGGCACCACCATCCTGCAAGTAACGAAGTAAAAAAGGATGATTTGCAAATGGTTTATTTAAAGTATATTTCTTGTCGTTCTGCTCACCCACAAATTGACTATGGCTATGTCAACACTTGCACTTTTAAGTTGACTTTAACTAAGTCGACTTAGTGTGTCTACACTTAAAATTAAAGTCGACTTAAAGGGGAACTTACAAAGTGGACCTAGAGCATCCACACTGGATGCTCTAGGTCGACTTTGTGGGGCTAGGGGGACCTTGGGCAAGTCCACGGTGGCGGGGGGGGAGCACCCTCTGTGTACAATGGGGCAAAGGGGGACAGGGACCCTGGCAGGGCAGAGCCCTGTGTGTGACACTGTCTGGATTTAGGGAAGCATTTATGATATTATTTTCTATGGATATCTCATAAATGCTATAATCCATAGGAACTATGTCATGTTTGGTATCAATAGAAAGGTAGTAATTTGCTGGGAATGATTATATAGTTTATGTCTAGGAATTCTATTTCTATTAGAAGTTAAGAATTTGATGTTATATCCATACTTTAACTTGTATCATTCTGGAGAAATGTCTTAGACGGGAGGGTGTGAACAACCATTGTCTCCTTAATGTTTAGGAATTTTCCAGGTAGAATGGGCCCAGGGAGTACCCTGATGAGCCATTGAGGACATAAAGAATACAACCATTGTATCCTCAATGGCTCATCAGTTTACTCCCTGGAACCACATCACCTTGTTCTGTCCTCTGTTACCCTCGAGAACAGCCTAGCTCCCTCCTCTTTGGAGCAACCCTTCAAGTAGTTGAAGGTTGCTATCAAATCTCCCCTCAGTCTTCTCTTCTGTAGACTAAATAAGCCTAGTTCCTTCAGTCTCTCCTCATAAGTCATGTGCCCCAGCCCCATAATCATTTTTGTTGCCCTCCGCTGGACTCTTTCTAATTTGTCCACATCCTTTCTGTAGTGGGGAGCCCAAAACTGGACACAGTATTCCAGATGCGGCCTGACCAATGTCGAATAGAGGGGAATTATCACATCCCTCGATCTGCTGGCAATACTCCTACTGATGCAGCCTAATATGCCATTGGCCTTTTTGGCACCAAGGGCACACTGTTGGCTCATATTCATCTTCCCGTCCACCATAACCCCCAGGTCCTTTTCTACAGCGCTGCTACTTAGCCGATCGATTCCCAGCCTGTAGCAGTGCATGGGATTTTTCCGTCCTAAGTGCAGGACTTTGCACTTGTCTTTGTTGAACCTCATGAGGTTTCTTTCGGCCCAGTGTTCCAATTTGTCCAAGTCTCCCTGGATCCTGTCCCTGCCCTCCAGAGTATCTACCATTCCCCCCAACTTGGTGTCATCCGCAAACTTACTAAGCACGCAGTCTATTCCATCATCAAGATCATTAATGAAGATATTGAATAGAACCGGCCCCAGGACCGACCCCTGGGGCACTCCACTCGTTACCGGTTGCCAACCAGACATCGAGCCATTGATTCCTACCCGCTGAGCCCGTTGATCTAACCAGTTTTCGATCCACCTTACGGTCCACTCATCCAACCCATACTTCCTTAACTTGCCGATGAGAATGCTGTAGGAAATCGTATCAAAAGCCTTGCTAAAGTCAAGGTATACCACGTCAACGGCTCTTCCCGCATCCACAAATCCAGTCATCTCATCATAGAAGGAAATCAGGTTGGTCAGGCACGATTTGCCCTTGGTGAATCCATGTTGACTGTTCCTAATCACTCTATTTTCCTCCAAGTGTTTCAGGATGGATTCCTTGAGGACCTGCTCCATGATTTTCGCAGGGATTGAGGTGAGGCTGACCAGTCTGTAGTTCCCCGGATCCTCCTTTTTCCCTTTCTTAAGGATAGGAGGAATCGAACAGCAAGAGACAGCTGTCTTGTTTGCAACACTGGCGCTCTCAGCCCAAACCTGTCCAGGCTTCGCCTCCCAGGCTGTGTCTCCTTTCTCCTGTTCACACCCTCCCTGCTTGTGCATCTGGCTTCCTGTACTGGGTTTGAGCCTCCCCAGCCCATCCACAGGGCTGGATTTAGGGACTGGTGCCTAGGACACCAAGCTTGGTGCAGGGACGTTCTTGTTAGCTGCACGTGACACTTTTCCTAATGCATGTGTAGCTTTGAGGATTCCTATAACAGTCGCACATGGTGAGCACAGCGTTTCAAAGCGGAGGCTTATTAAAATGTAATCTTTGATCGATGACGGCCAGCAAGAGACGGACATCGCTTGCTATTTTATCGCCTGAAAATGCCATTGGTCGGTCTTTGGAGCGCTTGGATGCTGTGCTTCAATTCCCGAGGGCACAGACGAGAGACGCAATCTTTTGAACAAAAGGACCCGGGTTATTTTCTAAGGCTGTCGCCTGCCTCCCGTAACACTATTTAATATGGGTCCATTCAGTGTTGGGGTACAGTTCAGTTTCTTGAGGTTTGTACATTTCAGTTATTCTTAAAATTAAAACGTTTCTCTGAGCTTAGAGGAACCCATTTTTTTTATTTGTTCATCTGTGGCAGGAATAAATACAGACATACAGATCCTAGTGTGCAAATCGATCATCATATAGGACAGGGGTAAATCATGCCTACAAATTGTGCATCACGTCATGAAATGAGCTACAAATGCATTACAAATAAGATATTCAAAGGTGGAATAAATGGAGGGAGGCGCCAAAGATGCTTCTCACTCGGGGTGCCATTTGGTCTAGGGAAGCCCTGTCTCCCCTGCACCCAGACACCACCAAATCAGCAAACTCCCCTCTGCCCAGTTGTGCCTGTATCCTGGAGACTATTTATTCTGAAGGAAAGGCAGCTGTTAACTTCATCGGTTTAGGAAGCAGGGGCTCTGGAGAAGCTCCACGGGGCCTGGGACCAGAGGCTGAGAAGCAGGACCCGTCTGTGAGCCCAAGGGGCAGCCGTCGTATTATCTGGATTTCACTGGACTGTCAGTTGTACCTTTCGTCACTGCCAGAGGGGGCTGAACTTCAGAGGCAGGCCAAGGAAGCAGCCATCGGAGGTTGACGGAAACAAGTTCCTGTAGCACACTGCTGATAGGAAACGCTATGGCAGGAAGAGACCCACCTTACACAGACATGCTCCAATTGGAAATGAGACAACAGTTTACCTGAGAGGGTGATGAACCATTAGAACAAATTTCCAAGGGAAGTGGCGGCTTGCCCATCTCGCAATGTCTTCACATCAGCACTGGGTGTCTGTGGAAGGCATTCCTTAGCTACATGCAAGCTATTGGGCCCAGGGCAGGGGAAATTGGCTGAAATTCTCTGGCCTGAGCTGCACAGGAGGCCAGACTGGATAATCTACTGGCCCTTTTGGCCCCAGGATCTCGGAATTGGTGAACTGCCTGGGAAAGACACCAGCGTGCAGCAGACTCTCCCGTGCCAGTGAGGAGCAATAAGACGAGGAGTGAAGGATGGGGTGAGCCTGTCTCCACCCTTCTGCTTCTTTACTCTCTGTTCACAGGGTGAAATGGGCCCTACGCAAACAGCCCAGACAAGTCCTGTGTGCTAAAAAATCTCTGCCCCATGGAGAATTTCACTCTGGGAATCTGGCATTGAGCTGCCGGCCCATCAGCTCATAGCTGTGCGGCAATAGGCGTGCTCATCAGACCTCGATGGTTCCTGCCCCGTTCCTGCACTCAGTGACAGGCTGCACTCTGGCTCTTGGGTTGATGAAAGACTACTTTTTACAAAAGATGGAAGAACACCTAGAAGAAACCAGTTCTTATATTCTCGGGATGAAGACCTCTCCCAGAGGGTTGGCTTGGATTGTCAAAGGTGCCCTTTCCTCTGCTGCCTGCTGCCTCTGCTCCAGAATCTAAGATTCCATTAAAAAACAGGTCCCTGGCCCTTATATTGGAGAAGAAAGGCATCCAGTTGTGACCCTGAGTTCCCAGACAGCCTGAAAAACCAACTCTGAGGGTGCGTCTACACTTACAAATTAAGTCGACTTAAGGAGGCTTAAATCGACTTAATTTACTCCGCGTCTATGCTGGGCTTTCCTTAATTCGACTTAAGCTGCTCCTTAAGTCGAATTAAGGAAAAATTAGTTCGAATTAATAACACCTCATTTTAATTTGAACTAGCATGTAAGTCAACTTTATTAAGTCGACTTAAGCCAGTGGAGACATGGAGTAGTGCCTAGGTGGACCTTTTAAAGTTGACTTCAAATGTTAAGTTGACTTAACAAGGTCGAAAAGGGGCCACGTCTACACTTGAAAAGTTAAGTCCACTTCTGTTAACTCGACTTAATAAGGTCAACTTTAAGTCGACTTAAAGTCGACCTTATTGACTTCATAAAATTGATTTCACTTTTCAAGTGTAGACATAGCCTGAGATGTGTCAATGTTCTATTTATCCCCAATGGGTGTTAACTCTGAAACCTACTGATGCTCCTTTAATTGTCCTTGTTATTAATTATTTATCTGCCAACAAATTATGGGAGGAAGGGGAGAGCAAACCTGCTCTGGAGGCCTGACCACTTCCTGTGAGTGGTGCCTCTTGCCATGAACAAGCTGAACCTGGGTTGTTGGCGCTATATGATTTGTGAAAGGAGCTGTCACTTTAATCCCTGAATTCTCCCCGGAGGACAAGAAAAGGGTGCGCTGGCCAAAGGGGAGCCCCTACATTCTCCCTGAATCTGTTAGGAAGTATTATTTACTCCTTTTCATAACACAAGATCTAGGGTCACCCAATGAAATTGACTGCAGGTGTGTGAAGAAATACTTCCTTTTTGTTTGTTTTAAACCCACTGCCTAGTAATCTGTGGAACTCCTTGGCAGAGGATATTGTGGAGGCCAAGACTATAATGGGTTCAAAAGAGAACTAGATAAATTCATGGAGGATAGGTCCATCACTGGCTATTAGCCAGGCCAGGCAGGGACTGCTATTTGCCAGTGCCTGGAAATGGCCAACGGGATGGATCACTTGATGGTTGCCT
Organism: Pelusios castaneus; assembly: GCA_007922175.1. Classification (NCBI taxonomy): domain Eukaryota; kingdom Metazoa; phylum Chordata; order Testudines; family Pelomedusidae; genus Pelusios; species Pelusios castaneus. The sequence goes on along the minus strand of ML685944.1, from coordinate 242,007 downwards.
GTTCTGTTCGTTCCCTATGAAGCAGCTGGCCCTGGCCATGGTCAGAAAACAGGGCCCAGACGAGGAAGCCCATTGTCTGACCCAGGATGGCCGTTCTTATGTTGCATTCAGTGCACGCCCCACTTGCCCTCGATCTCTGTGTAAAATGCACATCTACTGTGGCATAGAGCTAGATTGTAGCCACCTGCCTCACCTCTCCTTGCACAGCACCCCGGTAACAAAGGAGCTGTCCTGTTGCTGAACAACAGCCAGTCTGGAGAGAGGCTCCAGTGGGGTTGCTATCTCCCAGGGCTTTATTTCTCACCGTTCCTTACTCATCTAGGAACCAGTCTTCTCCCACCCTGGCGGTGGAGGAGAAAGCCCTCTCCTCACGCTCTGTATTCAAAATAGCTGTCTCTGACTTCTCTCTCCTGGGAAGTCACCCTCTTCCCCGAGGGGAAGGTCTGGTAAGTCCGCAGATTCTCCGGAGACACACGGAATAAGTGCCATTGGGTCTTCGCGCTCAGAGGCGGGCTGGGGAGAAGCAGAGCAGAACAAGTGTTACGTGGCTGGGCATCAAGCCCAGAAGGTCCAGCCCTTTGTGGAGACACTGTCCAAGATGTGTCCCACAGGAGAGAGGAAGGGTGGGCTGCGGAGACATGGAGCCTTCCACAAGTCGCTCCACACAACTTGAGTCCCATCAGTCTTGGCAAGAGCTCCTGGATCACACTCGGAAGGACGGCGGCTGGGGCTCTGCTTGTGCAGACACACCTGTACACTATGAGGAGGCCTCCTCTTTATATCTATTCAGAGATGGCCTGCAGCATTCACCCACTAACTCCGCTTCTGGCTACGCACCGCACCCTCACACCCAGTTTAGTGCTGCTTTCAGCCAGGCCTGGCGAGAGTGTGCATCAGAGCCAGGGGCTGCTTTTATTGAGGCCGGCAACCCACCCATCCGAATGCTGCCTGTCCTCCAGTGCCTTCCCACAATTCCCCAGAAGGACAGACAAGTTGTCCCACAACTGACAGAGCGTCTCAGCTTACTGCAGCACAGAGACCCATGGGAGATGCCCTGCAGCAGAGCTAGTGACCCACACGGGGGGGGAGGGGACATCACGCCCATGGGACACAAAGTCAGGTCCCACTTTGCACTGTGGCTGAGCTATACCCCGGTGCTGATCAGCTGGGCTAACTCTGCAGTGAAGACCTGCACCAATTCACACTCCAGGGGTAACAAACATGGTGATTAGCCCGGCTTAGTCTTCATCTGGATTCCTTTAGGGTTTGTTTACACGGCAAATTACGAGGCGGCCAGCCAGGGTGTGAATCTGCACCTCATTCGCTTGCCACTGTGCTAGACAGGTCGCTGGTGTAGATGGGCCTCAGGGACTGACCCAGGCTGGCATGTCCCTTGTTTCCTAACCACAGAGCACATCCGTTTATTCCCTGGTTGGCTCTTACCCAGCAGGCCCCACTCCCGAGATTCTGCCTTGGAGCACTTACTGTTTCTGTTGGAGGCTGCTACTTTTAGGGATTTTCCCACTTACCACAAAACTGAGCTTCAGAAGGGCAGATCCAGCTCTCGACAATTTTCTTAATGAAGGGAAGAGGCTTTAGGGGAGTGTTTAATTCCTTAGATTTCAAAGGGACGTCGGGCAGTGCCATGAACTGCCGAAAGGAGTGGGCACTAGTTAAGTTCTCAAAATAGGCTTGAGTGGAGCTGAAATATTGTGCTCGCTTTCTGCACGGCGTGAAGGTTATTTCACCCTGCCTGTATTTGCCGGAGCCAGAGCGTTGGCAGATATCAGACACACTTTCCTCATACATTGCTGGGATGTCACCTCATTCTGGACCTCCTGGGCCGCATGCTGCTCTGCGGTGCCCCTCAATCCAGACCTGGGGCCCTTCCCCTGCCACCCAGGCCTGGGTTCCTCACACTGCTCTGCCGATGCCACGCCTAAGCCTGATTTGAACTCTGCCCCTCCACTCCCGCTTTTCCATTCCTTGGCCTCTCCCAACCAGCGACTTACGCAAGGTGAAGTGGGCCAGGCTGAGATGAGGGCAGGAGGGGTGCTGGAGCACAGAGATCTGGGGGCCTTTATAGGCTGGTGGGGTCTGATTTTTGACACTGAAAGATACACGAGGTGGGGAATATAACGGAATGCCATTCTAGCTCTGACCAAGCTTTCAGATTGATCATGTTAGGAACGTGCAAGGGAATCATGGTCTTGCTTTGTAGTGACGTTCTATTTCTAAATGCCTAATAAAGGGTTAATAAAAGATCAACAGACCTGAGCAGTGTATAAGCAACCTGGTCTCCTAACCAATTAATTGTTATAGAGCCTCCTCAACAAAGAGAAGGCTGGTGGGGGCAACCTGCTCACACTCCCTAAGCATCTACACGGGGAACAGCAATTTGACAACAGAGGACTCTTCAACCTAGCAGACAAAGATCGAACAAGATCCAGTGGCTGGAAGCTGAAGCTAGACAGGCTCAGACTGGAAACAAGGGTCCATTTTGAACAGTGGGGGTGCTTAACCACTGGAACAATTTACCAGGAGCCACGATGGATTCTCCATCACTGACCATTTTTAAATCAAGATGGGAGGTTTGCTTCAAAGATCCGCTCTAGTCCAACCAAGAATGGATTCAGGGAAGCCCTATGATCTGTGGTGTTCAGACCAGACCATATGATCCCTTCTGGCTTTATAATCTACCCCCATGAATTAAAACATCCATTAATCCCCCTGTTAACTATTTACAATGGCTGAAATGGCTCCATAAATCCATTACCAGGTGACTGTAACTCTTCTCAAAAATATCCTCCTTCCGGCAGACATTTGCTTCCATCGACTTTCTAGGCCAGAAGGCACCATTCGATGGACTCATGATGGGACGTTGTTCTTTGTTAGCCACTGATAATGGGCTCGGTAAGGGACGCAGAGCTCAGCTCCTCTGCCGTAAAAGCCCGCTTGCTGCCATGCCTAGATATGTATTTTGATCCCTGTGTTTGCCCTGCACTAACGTGCGCTTTGACACGAGGAAGCAAAGAAGCAAAGATTGAAGGTCTTTCAATCCTACTCCTTGCTCGCAAGGTATTGCCAGACGGTGTCAAATCCACAGCTGATGTAAATCAGGGCAGCTTCACTGAGTTCAACAGCATGGGGCTGGTTGACGCCCGTGCAGGAGCTGGCCCAGGGAGCATCATCGGCCGAAAGAGAAGATCTTCAAACGTCTCTCTCATTCTTTATCTGTGTTTGTCGCATAAAACTCCCAAAATCACAACGCACGCAGCAGCAACACAGCGAGAGGCAAACACAACAGCAAGGCAGTCAGGAGGGGCTGCAGAATGGACTGTGAGCTGGGGGTTGAACTAGGCGATCTCCTGAGGTCCCTTCCAATCCCCATCTTCTAGGCGTCTATGAATGACGAGGACTGTCCAGCTTCTCAGACGAACAACCCAAAATCAGAGGGGAACATGCAGGGTTATAACGCACTCAGCACGTTTGGGGTTCAGAAACCATCAAAGAGTCATTCAGAGAAAGAGCTATGATCTGAGACTGAATATTTAGGAACTTAGGAACAGCCAGAGGGGATAGGGCCGTCTTGTCCAGCATCATCTGTACTGGAACAGAGCAACAGCCACCTCCTTCCATATCCCTGGGCCATCTTTTGATTTCAGCTCCCAAATCATCCCACTTTTCCAGCAGCGGCTACTATCAGAAGCTTCAGAAGAAGACATAACCCCTTTGCCAAATACCCCTGGATTACTGCAGTACGTTCCCATGAGGGGAGGAAGGGTGTGTGCACACCACAGCAAAGGCCACAGGCTATGGGAATCTATCCCTGATTAGGGGATCAGATGGCGTTCAAGCTGCAAAGTAGCTGTCAAAGCACTGAAGAGCTAATGCTATTTACTATCAGCCTGTGTGCTAATTTTACAGGGTGTTAATTTTATCATTAGTCTCACCAGATGCCAGCATTAGACTGCAATGGGCATGTGAGACTAATCCTACATTATCTTTCTCATACACCGAAAGGGGCTTATGAGCCACAGTGGGTCAGCAACTCAGCAGAGCTCCCGGCGAAAGAGTTAATGTGACCCTTGGGCCAGGGAGCAGATTTCATCTCTGTATGGGGCGTTGGCGAGAGCAGGACTGGAATACTGCAGCCTCTTCTGCGGTCCACATTTTTCAACTGACATTGGAAAACTGGCTGGGCAGAGGCAAAAAAGACCCACAAAAGGCTGGAGAAAACACCGTACAGAGCTCAGTTTGTTAGCTTACCAAAAAGATTGAGGATGACCTGATTACCGTGTGTAAGGACCCTCCCAGGGAGAATATCCCAGGGCTAACAGGCTGTTCATTCTTGCAGAGAAAGGCAGAACAAGAGCCAGTGGCTGGAAGCTGAAGCCAGACAAATACCAATTAAAACCTGGATGCACATTTCTACCACGGAGGGTGATTAATCTCTGCGACAAACTCTGAAGGGAAGTGGTGGATCTTCCATCTCCTCATGCCTTCAGATCAAGACTGGATGCCTGTTTGGGAGCTGCGTTAGCCAAATACAAGTTATTTGGTTAGATATGGGGGTCAATGGATAAAATTCTCTGGTCTCTGCTATACAGGAGGTCAGACTCTACTTCTACTTTTTCACTGCTGAGTAACGAGAAAATTATCCTGCTTCCTGGCACTAGATGGCATCTGTGCATTTTGAATTGCAGCCTGCAGGAGACCATGGCTGAATTCCCACATTTCCACTCTGACAGTAATATATGGGCACTTTTAAGTGCGTCAACATCCACTTCCAGGGACCATCGCAGAGACTGGCAGAAACTGATTGCCAGAGGCAGTTGGTCATTTGCTCAGGAAAGTGTAGAGCCCAAAGTCAGTGGGGTTGGGGCCACATACAAGATCAGGCCCTACAGTCTATGAAGAGTATATTGAGGTCACTATATTTTTTTCTCTGTAAGGCATCACGCCAGAAATCAGTGGCCAACTGTGAATGCTCAGGGTGTATAAAAAGGAGGAAGGAATGTATTTGTAAAATGTTATGACTTCATATGTACAAAAATCATGGCCATTGGCTCTGCCCGTCTGTAACTCTGCCTTCTTGTACATATACATTGGAAAACTTTAACTACTCGCTCACCAGGTGGGACCGTGAATGTGATATGGCAGTGCAGGGAGGGAGTACCTCTGGGGCGAAGAAAGCTTGATTTGCTGTTGAAGTCGAAGTGTTCTGAATGAGGGAAGCTGGGGAAAATGTGCACAGGATTGTAATATGTTGAATCGCAGCACAGGATGCAGCCACTAGGCGTCTGAGTGCTCTGTAGAATTGCAGACATGTTATGTTTCCTGGTAAACGAAGGACAAAGCTGGAAAGCGAGCGATGTGGAAGTCTGTTGCTTGTGCCTATTGTCTGCAGTTGTTTTCCTTAAGACATACCTCCTGTTTCACGTGACTGTGCTTCCGTATGTCATGACAGTCTTTAATGATGTGATCACTTTTTTATATGTGTGTGCACAAAGGGCAAAAGAAAGATCACCCAGTTAGCCTTAACTTTGTCACTTCTTGGCTGGTGAGTGTTTGACTTTGCATCCCCAGTGTCCTCTGAAGGTAGGTTTTTCCTTTTTTCAAAATGAAATTATTTATAGTTGCTTCTCCTTAGAGACATAATCTAATCATTATGTCTACGTTCCTGGGGGTTTTATTTTTTGTATTCCTGAGCAGATGGCAAGCCACAAAGTGACAATTCAAATCTGCCATCTGTTCCTGAAACACCTGGTCCAATATTTCCCTCTGCAGAAACCTCCCGGGGCCATTATGTGAGACAAGAGTTTTGAAATGCACCAGAACAAAGAGCCCGTAGACTGCGATGGCGTCATGCTAATGAATTGGGGTGTGGGTGGGAACTGGCCAGCCACCTCCACTAATTCAGTCCATAGTTTAAACAGACCATTGGGAACCCCAGGGTGTCCTCATGGCAATCAAAAGATCAAGGAACTACGTTGCTGTCTCCAAGCAGACGAGCTGTCCTGTGGTGACATGGTCTTCAAAGCCACTGCTATGGACATGGCTGGATGATGGCGCTGGGGAGAGCTGATGGGACCCCCTCCGCATTTCCAAGGTGCTAATGAAAAGATATGCATAGCACTTTCAGAAGTGCTCTGAGCTTTCCGGGTGAATGCCCGGCTGACCCTCAAAGTGAAGGCACATATAATACCGGCTAGGTTTCACCATCTCGGCTTGGCACCATGGCTGCAGGCCACGTCCCTCCGTGGGCTAGGCAGATCCAGCTCTTAGTCGAAGGCTGCCTCAATAGATTCCTCAAGGTAAACAGAACTGGAGAGAGACCCACTGCCATCGGAGAAAGCTCCCAGCAGCCGGGTCATTAGTGGCTGGGGTCGCTGGAGACAGGTTTCAGCTTTTCCTGTGATTGCAGAGGATTTTCTGCACTGCAGGATTAGCATAAGTCGCGCATGTATTATTGAACAGCATCAGACAGACACACGAGTGTTCACACAGGAGGCAATGCATCTCCTTTCCCCAGCAGCCCTCCCGCCCGCACCTCCCTCTCAGCCACGAGAAAAATGAAACCGATCCCTCTTCTGTCCAGAGCCCTTCCCGATTTCTGAGCTCTGTACAAAATGTGACTGCGTCCCATGACAGTACCGATGTGCCCACCTGCCAGGGAATTGACGTCCCTTGGTCGCTCTGTGCCTCAGTTTCCCAACTGTGCAATGGAAAGCATAGCACTGCCTGGCCTCAGAGGGCTGTTGGAAGATGCAGGGCACTACAGCCCAGGGGACTTTATGGGGACTGGAGCTTCACTGTACCAGAACCCTGTCACGGGGGGCTAGCCCCAGTAAAGGAGGTAGGTCTAGGAACCCGTGCCACAGCAGGTGCTCCCGCTAGGGCAGGGCGATACCACGGGTCTGTAAGAGGCCAAAGAGACCCAGCGAGGTCAGGGCCACCTGGGACAGTCAGAGATGCAGGGAGAGACAGGAGACCCGGGGCAGTCAGAGCTGCATGAGTGAGCGTCAGGCTACACAGAGGCCAGCTGTCGGAGCCAGATGATTCCTGGAGAAGGCTGACGGCAGGAGAGCAGCTCGCGCAGTTTGTGGCTGACATCCACATAGGCTGGAGCGCAGCAAAACTTCCCTGCTGACATCTCTGGAGAGAGCTGGAGCCGGGAGAAGGGTGGGTGGGGCCGGGTGAGGCATGCTCCCCTGGTAAAGATGATCTCCCTTGGTAAGAGCGGGGTCACATGCCAGTCGGAGGGGATGGGGTTGGCGGTCCTGGTACAAGGACAAGAGAGGGGTGTGCTCGATAGCCCGAGATGCTGGGGCAATGCCAGACACTACGGATGGGATGATGGATGCTGAGGCTGCGCCAGAGACTCGGGCAGGAGAAAGGTTGCTGGGGATGTGCCAGATGGATCTCAGAGCGTGGGGAGGGCCACTAGGGCTGTGTCAGACAGACACTCATGGGCGGGGCAGGATGAGAGATGCTGGGGCAGTCCGTTGCACTTACTGTTAAGAAATACGTTGAGGGAATTTCTGGGGAGGCTGCAGGAGGGAAACTGAGGCAGATGTGCCTGTTGTATGGCTGCTTACCACCAGAGGGCCTTCCAGGCAGGGCAGAACTATACAGGTGGGGAAACGGAGGGCCTGAGAGGCCTTTTTGTTTCTTTGTTTGAAGGGACTTGGCTAAGGACACCCAAGAAGGCAGTGCTGGGAACAGAGACCAGGTCCTGAGCTGGGAATAGAACTGCCCAGGAAACTTCCACCAGAACAATGATCCAGTGGAAGATTTCTGTCCACCCAAGGAGCTTGAACCATAGGAGAACAGGGACATCGGGCTCCTAAACAACGAACGGCCCCTATGAGGCCAGGTGAGCCTGTGGCAAAAAGCAGATTAATGGTGAACTGTCTTGAAATGGAACATTTTGGCTCCTTTCACTGACCAGAAAGGAACAAGATGGATTTCAGGAATGCCGAAACCTTTCAACATTTCTGAACCAAAGCCAGCAGAATTTCTGTGCCATGGAATCTTTTGACACCTGAATGTTTCGTGCTGAGTAGGGCTGAAAACAAGCAGTGAGAGACCAGCATTTCCTTTGGGATGCAAACGCCAAACTTTGCTCAGCTCTAGCTTTAACCACTAGCCAATACTCCTCTTCCCAGAAGTCTGCCCAGCATGGGAACCCATCTTTTCCCTTCTGTCGCCTCCCTGGGCTCTCGTGTTACGTGAGGGTGGAGCTATGGCTAGTGACGTCCGGGGTGGTGGGTGGAGCCCAAAGGAGCTAATGACTCGTGCACCCAGGAAGGAGGGACACGGGAGCCGGATATCAGGTGATCTCTTGGGACAAGAATGTTGGTCAAAGATAGGAAACAAGGGCGAACGATGCTGGCACGCCTCCATGGCCAGGTTCAACCATCCCCTCTGACATGCCACTCATGTGTGTCTCCACCCTGTCCTCGGGGTACCTCTAGAGGGCCGCCAATGTCCCTAATCTCCAGCATGGGGTGATCAGTTAGTGCTGATCGCGACAGAGTTTGCGTCTTGAACTCGCTGTGGTATCGGTGTAACCCCAATGACGTCAGCGGAGTCCCCCAGGGAAGAACTGGCCCCACAGCTCTTAATGCAGGATTCAGCCAGGCCTAGGGGCACCACCTGGGGATGGCCAGCTGAGGCGTCAAGGCGAGGCAGGGAGCTGTGCTAAGGAAGCTAGGAAAATGCATATCCTGTGTCACCCAGCTGATGGGCTGATATTCAACAGCGGTGTGATCTGGACGGCAGGACACTAACGCAACCTCTGGATCGCTTCATGTGACTCCTTTCACAAACTGCAGCGGATTAACCCCTTAACTCGGGAACGCTCAGTCCCCAGGGTCCTCACACCATGCTCCTTTCACAAACTGCAGCGGATTAACCCCTTAACTCGGGAATGCTCAGTCCCCAGGGTCCTAGCACACCATGGCGTCTAGGGTGACTCTGCAGAGCTGGACCTGTGAGTGACCCGAGACCCACAGTTGGATCACAAGACACTGTTAATCTAATGGCCCAGATTCCCCTCTGCACTGGTCTACTGGCACCAGGAGCTAGCTACGGTCACGGCTGCATGGTTGGATCTTCCTGAGGGGCAACGCTGGCACCATGGCTTTGACACGCCCTGCCCCACTGCTGATATAAAGGGGCAGGGCAAAGGGATTGGGGGTGAGGCCAGGGCTTCCTCGTAAACAAGGGAATCTCAAGTAGGAGCGGAGAAGTTATTTGGCGCCGGTGAGACTGCTGCTGATCCCGTGTCCAGTTCTGGTGGCCACCATTAATGAAGGCTGTTCATAAATTGGAGAGTTGTGAGAATCATTAAATCATAAAGACTAGAGAACATGATGGACACACGGAGCACAGTCTATTTAGTTTAACAAAGAGAAGATTACAGGGTGACTTGATCACAGTCCATAAGTATCTCCTTGGGGAACAAATATTTGAGAAGAGGCTCTTCAATCTAGCAGAGAAAGCTCTAACACAATCCAATGGCTGGATGTTGAAGGTAGACAAATTCAGACTGGAAATAAGGCACACATTTTTACCAGTGAGGGTAATTAACCACTGCAGCAACTTACCAAGAGTTGTGGTGGATTCTCCATCACCAACAATTTCAAATCACGAGTGGACGTTTTTCTGAAATATCTGCTCTAGGGGCTATTCTGTGGGGATATTCTCCTGCCTGTGCCATACAGGAAGTCCAACTAGATGATCACAAGACACTGTGGTGGCCAAGAAAGACTATAAAAAAGAACGAGATAAGTTCCTGGAGGCTAGGTCCATCCATGGCTATTAGCAAGATGGGTAGGGATTGCTATTTGCCAGAAGCTGGGAATGGCTGATGGGTCACTTGATGATACCTGTTCCATTCTTTCCCTCTGAAGTACCTGGCATTGGCCACTTTTGGAAGACAGGACACTGGGCTAGGTGGACATTGGTTGCACCCAGTGTAGCCGTTCTTATGCTCTTCTGGCCTGAGAATCTAAGGGATGTAGGAACCCAGCATCAATTAGCTGTCCCTGAATGGGGTGGGGAAAGAGAATGCAAAGGTGGCAGAAAGCCCCCGTCTCCTGAATTGTGCTGTGGCTAAAGCTGGCATCCCGAATGCTCTCCCTGCTCCGTAGCTCCAGAGCTGCCCAGCCCAGGAGCTCCACCAGCCAGCTCTGTCCTCCTTTGTCAAGGAAGCAACAGCCCAAGAGGTTTAGTGTTTTGTCCCTGCTTGGATTTTGTCTTAGAAATAGTGGGAATGTCAGATCTGATCTCCGGTTTTGCTGGCGCACTCCCTGGGGCTCTCGGGAAATGTGCATGAAGAGAGCTAATTGTAACTAAGAAGGCCTTTCTCCCAAGTATTCTCTAGGAAGTGGAGTCTGATTTCCCATCTCTGCCGCTTATTCTCCAGTCTCTGGTGTTGTGCGATGTCCTCACTTCATTAGTTCTCCAAAGACCCTTCCAGGGCAGACATGCCGTGAACAGGACTAAAAGGGGTTTAATGGAAAGATCTATTAGACAGCTGGAAACAGAAGAAACGGTTTGCTGCAATATTAAGCTGGGAAGATGAAATGATGGGGTAGGTTTTATTGATGTGAATTTGGAACCCAGTGATCTATTTCCACTGTTACAAGTCCCTGTGACCTTCCACTGCCTAGAGTCCTAATGAAGAGACCTTCAGCTGAGTGAAGACACAGTCTAGCAAATCCAAAGCAAATCCACAGCTCTCCCTTGGAGACGGAGTCTGCACCCCCTCTGGCAAAATGTACAAGTCAGAATGAAGCTGGCTAGGCAGGGTTTGAGCAGGAGCTCCTCACTGTATCCCCAGCCCAGTATACACACGCAAGGCAGCTTTTCCCTGACTCCACGTTTCACTCGCTGACTGCATCGTCCACGCTGCTGGCTCTCCCGGGTGGACAGACAGAAAGTGGCAGCATAACAGGTACGGCCATGTAGAGCCTGCTTCATGGTCGGGGTTGGTCCTGCTCTGAGCAGGGGTTGGACTAGATACCTCCTGAGGTCCCTTCCAGCCCTCATCTTCTCTGATTGTATGAAACAAAATGGATGGCTGAAGGCTACTGGGATGCTGCTGAACACGGAGATACGTGGGCGAGGAACAAGGGTCTGAACGTCCAGAGACAGGCGCCTGCCCTGTGTCAAACATCCCAGACACGTCTTCCCATTCCATTTATTAACCGAACCCACGTGGCCAGAGGCTGCACAGGAGGTGCAGGGGGGAACCAGCACCCAAAGGGTTAATTAAAACAGACTCAGGCCAGCGAGTTTAGGGAATGTGGGACCCGGCTCTTTGCAGCATGTCCGAGCTCATCCCAACCCCTCAGACAAAATCAGTGCCTAGAATTCAGCCTGTGTGTTTGCTCATGAAACACGTAGAGGGTTTGCCAGGGTCCCTGCTGGGGGCAGAGAGGCGGAAGGAGAAAATGCTGCACAGAAAAGAACAACACCAAACCACGGCAGCAAAATGACGGAGAACAGAGATTTGGAAAGGACGACTGTGCACCCAGCGCCGAATCGAGGCGGTGCAGCGGCCGTTACAGAGGCGCGGGTGCAAAAGCCAACGTGCTGAGTCATTGTGAAGCTAAAAGCTGTCTGAGTTTGGGGCAGATTCTGCTGTCTCCTGCCATGCCTCCGGATTGTGTCCTTGGAACAGCACAGCCTCGCCTGGCGCGCCCTTTCTCAGAGCTAGGCGATGCCACTCAGCTTGTCTTGAGGGACTGAGGGCGAGCCAGCCGTAAAGCAGATACTCACAGCAGACTGGGCCCTTCAGCATGTTACGGCCAGATAGGTGCCGGCTCCGTGGGTGCTCCGGCACCTGTGACGGGAAAAGGGTGCTCAGCACCCACCGAGGTTGGCCACCGCAAATCAGCTGTCCAGTAGTGCTCCGTGGCCCATAAATCACCTGATCAGCAGCCAGGTCTCACTATGGATCCCCTTGTGTCCTGCCTCTTCCCCCAAGGCCACGTCCCTACTCCACATCTACCCCCAAGGCCACGTCCCTACTCCACCTCTTCCCCCAAGGCC
>ML685944.1:215139-225178 GCA_007922175.1 Pelusios castaneus | reverse complement strand
TCCCCCATTTTACACCTTCGGTAAGTCTGCCCAGAATTTCCCCAAGCGAATATATCCTCACTCTGGCTCATTGTAATGATTGCATGAAATCAGCTTTCCTGCAGTATCCGCTTTCAGAGAGGAAAATTTACATCATAACAAAAGCAGAGCGGGCAAATGTGTGATGGATTCACAGCCCGTTTTATCCCTAGTTTAGCTTCCGCCAGAGGCTGGATTGAACAGAGCATTTGCTTTTCTTTGACACCGGGCTAATTCACAGAGGAATATGGAGTGAATTGGGCTGCAAGATAAGATTTTATGCACACTGCCTCTAAACGCCATTTCAGATAGTGAAAAATAACCCAGTCTTGAGGTTGTTTATTTGGATCTTGCCAGATAAAGGTGCCGCTTAGAAGTCTAAAGATATATGTCAAATTCCAAAGGGGTAGCCGTGTAGAAGAGAGAAATCAACCCAATTACAACTGTTAAGGTGAAAAAAGCATAGATGCAAAAGAACCCAAGGGATTTAGAGAGGAAACCAGTTAAATTCAATGGGAGGTAGGTTCCTAAATCCCATTGGTTCCTGTGAAAATCTCAACTTGACAGTCTCTTATGAAGGACTGATGGGGGAGAATCAGTGTGTATAATTACGGTACCTGGGCTCCCAATGTGGGTTGAGAAAAAGATGGATTCTGCTTTAAGATAAATATTTCGGACTCAGCGTATCTAGACTGCCCTAGGATATTTTTTCCTGTGTCTGGATTCCTGTGAGAAAGTAGCCTGAGATACATGTCTCTTCAAGACAGCCTCCCGTATTATCAAGCCCCCGTCGCTGTCAGCCAGGTCTGGTCACACAGATGTACTATAACGGGCTGTATTGTATGCCTCATATACAGTCATGGTGAGTCGGACGGGCAGAATGTTTCACATTACCCCTCTGGGATTTGGAGAGATGAAGGAGAGAAACACCACCTCTTCCAGCTAGCTCCGTTGGATCTGCACCAGCCTACAACTGTTTGGTTTTTTAATTATTTATTCTCCTAGCAATCCAAATTCCTTACGCACGAAACTAGCTGGCATGGCATGGAAAATGTGAGAGCCTGTGCTGGGCTTTCAGACAATTAGTGTGCTGAGTGCTGGGAGCTTTCCTGTCCTCGGGTTTTGAACAAGAAGCCACGTCAAGGCCCTGCTCATTCATGGTCACTGAAGGTCCCGGGACACATTTCATAAGAGCTAGAACATGAATCTCAGGGTCCTTGTTTGAAAACAGCTGCTGCCAGCCAGATGCCGATCAGCCGACTCACGCTGGCTGCGGGACTAATGAGCGTGAGCAAAGGTGAGAGTCGGTTCCTCGTTTCCTCTGTACATGGAGCCGGTCTGTGTCCCGTTGCCTTCTACAGCATGGAGGACGGGAGGTGGAGGACGGTAAATAACACTGACACAGCCAGATTCGGATGCAACACGTGGGACTTCTTCTCCCCCTCCCTGAAATGTGGGTATAGTGAGTGTGACAGGTGTGCAAACGGTTAATGGGCAGGTGCTAGGACCGCAGGAGAGAGTACAGATCAGCTGAGTGGGAAGCAGGGCAGGTGGGCCTGAGCTGGGGCTATATTCATTTAACCCCAGGGACTTACCTGCTGGTGCTGGGTACGTCTGCTGCAGGTGGTGCCCTGCCTGAATGGGATGACAGCTAAATAAATGACCTTTTGTCTCCTGGCACCCATGACCTGCAATTCAGCAAGCGAGCCCACCGGTCTGTATCTTAAGGAATGTCTGGTGCCCGTCTCCAAGGAACAGCGGCTAAGAATGACGTTTTCAGTCACCGGCCACGCGAAGAAACACTGACAGGCCACGAAGGGATTGTGTTGCAGACTCCAGCAGCTCTTGTAACCTCACCAAATCACTACCGCAGTTCACCAGTCTGTGGAAAGGCACATGTGTGGCCCGCTCATTCTCCCTGACATTCCTAATCTCTTCCACCCGGCACTGAAGCATCAGCAATGTTTAAAAAGTCACTTTTTCTATCATGGGGAAAGTGTGTTCGTTCCCCATCGTCTTTGTTCTTGACAATGGCTCAACCGTTTTCGCTCAAACGTAAAAACAAACGAACAGACAGACAGATCACTCCCAGCCAAGAATGAGCTGTTAGGCCAGGTCAACACTGGTAGCGAAATTCGGCAGCAGTGGATGGTAGTTACGCCAAGTAGCTTGCGTAACTCCCATCGATTTCCTTCCCCCTCGGCGCAGCATCCTCAGTGCAGCGTGCCGACAGGAAATGGTTCCCAGGGAGGTAGCGCCAAGCCTCACGAGGGGGGGGTTTAGTAACTCACTCCCTGGATTGACTTCGCGGGTCTTAACTGACTGCTAAGTTGATCCAGAAAGATTGACCTGACAGTGACGAATTTGTCACCATGAGTGTAGACATGACCTGAGGAAGAGCAAGACTCACAAAGTGAAAGCTGCAAATGATCCCTCAGAAGGGAAAGACTTGTACAACCTTAACGATTGCCTAGAAACTGGCTCCCAGCCGGCACAGACTTGCCTGAAATCAATGGCAGTTCTGTCTACATTTAAACTTACAGCGGCACAGCTGTGAGTATCAGAGGAAAATGGGAAGAGAGGTGGTAAGTGCTGGAGCACTCTGCGCCACTCTCTAGTCAGAAAGGGAACTACGGAGGAAGAAAGAGCAGAAACTTGTCTGAATTCCCTGGGAGAAGGGCGTTTCAGGTCTCATTGAACATAAATGAGGCAAAAAGCAGGTGAGCTACTTTTAAGACATGGCAGATACTGTAGCAAAGTGGGCTTGAAAAGTCTATCTCGCTCCATCACATCATGTATTATGGATCATTATAAGGAAATATTAATGAGAAGGTGAGACAGTCCTCCACGGCATCTTCCAACAGACAGCAAAAAAGGCACCTCTGATACATACGGTCACCTTCAGAAAGTAACGATACGGGATCTTAACTTAATGAAGAGAGATGAGGAATATCACCTTGTTCTGGATGTTCCTCCCGAAGCTCTGGTGCTGGCTAGTGTCACAGACAGGATACTGGGCTAGATGGACCACTGATCCGAGCCACTATGGAAGCTCTGAAAACAAGCAGATCCAATACATGATCTACAAGGACAGTCTGACCCTCAGACTTCTTACTGAGCCTGGATGCCACTAAACTGGTCCTGTGAGAAGCCCCAAATTGCAAGGACTTTAAAGGACACAGATGAAACTCGCCTGGAATGAAAAGCTTTGGCCCATTTATGGAACGATGAAGCTGAGAATTTACAGGCACAAAACCCAGGAGTGTAAAGCCATGCAATCCGTAGCAGCCATATCGTGCCTTATCCACGCACGGGCAGCGTTTTGCATGACTGTTAACTAGGCGACGGGGCACAAGGCTTCGAGCCAAGAGACCTGGAGTCTAGTCCCAGCTCAGCCAATGACTTGATGGTCTCTCTGTGCCTCAGTCGCCCCGGCTGGGAGGTGGTGCTGGCGACACCTGCCCCTTGGTAAAGCAATATGACCCCAATTGTTGATTTATTTCTATTACAGTCGTGCCTAGAGACCAAACTGAAATTAGTCTGTGGGTGACATGTTCCATAAACACAAAACGTAATTAATTGTTGACTGTATCTCTAATCTCTCCGTGCAATGTATTTCAGCCATGACTGCAACATATCGCCTGACTTTGATACAGTTCAAATCGCAACCTCAACATTTCAGTGTCTTGACTTTCCTTGGGATTGTTCGGGTGACACCCATTGGCAAGGCGTGTACCTCATTTCCCACTCCAGCATTGACTGGTCCGCCTACAGGATAACAGACTACGGTTAGCGCAAGACATACAGGTCTGTGCTGTGGCTCAGAAGATCCAAACACTGCTGACGACCCAAGTGGGAGTTTTATTAATTGGGAAATTACATCGCCAGCTATGTCAATCGAACGTTAAGATTGCAAAGTCAAGCTCTTAGAAGGTGAGAAATACCAGAATTAAGGTTGCCTCTATTTCTTCCACAGGAATCCTGCCTCGGTGCACAGGATGGACTTGACAAGGCCCTGGCTGAGATGGTCTAGTCAGGGTTGGTCCTGCTTTGAGCAGGGGGTTGAACTAGACACCACCTGAGGCCTCTTCTAACCTTCATCTTCTCTGATCTGCTTTGGGGTTAATAAGGCTTGTGTAGTGAAGAAGGTTGTTTGTAAAACACCAGCCTCATCTGCTGCAGACACTGGAAAATGTAGTGACTGAGACCGACAACTGCAGGAGAAGAAAGGTTGGTCCCATGGTTCAGGAAGTTGAATGCCACCAAGAGAATTGGGTTCTGTCCCCGCCTGTTCCTAG
This sequence comes from Pelusios castaneus, assembly GCA_007922175.1. Taxonomy (NCBI): domain Eukaryota; kingdom Metazoa; phylum Chordata; order Testudines; family Pelomedusidae; genus Pelusios; species Pelusios castaneus. The sequence goes on along the minus strand of ML685944.1, from coordinate 220,862 downwards.
GTGATGGCGGCAAGCCCTGAACCCACACCTGTCACAGATGCTGCGCACGCGTAGGTGCAGCCAAAATTGATTTGGAGCGAGGCTTTGAACGTAAAAAAAATTCTTAAATCCTAAGATTGTTCAGCACAAGTAGGCTATGTCTACACTTGGCCAAATGAGTCGACTTTGCTAAGTCGAATTAACAGAGTCGACTTAGCATGTCCACACTCAAAAATTAAGTCGACTTAAAGGGGACTCTGCCAAATCGACTTAGAGCGTCCACACATTCAACGTACAGGAAAAAGGAAATATTGACGAACTATCCAGTCACTGAATGAGGCAGGGTCCCGTGGAAAAACAGTATGTAATTTCATGCATATAATGCATGTACACCAGGGGGTGCATAGGCAGCTTCTCTCTGGCATCTCCTAACTTTTGAGTGCCTGATTTTACAACCTCCATGTTCTGAACATGGTTTGGGGATGTAATGTAGCGTAACAGAAATGGATCCTCAGAGGGAAGAATTATTAGGTCATCTAGTCCCTCTAATCTGGATTTAAATGTCCCAAGCATTGGGGCCTTTCTCATTTCCTTGGGAAATGATTCTACAACCTAATAGAAGAAAACATCACCCCATTCCTCTTTTGCCATCCTGAGCCATCACTCTACCTCCTTGGTGTTTTACTCTTCAAACACCTGCAAACCATCATGGCCCTCTTTAGCTGTCACTTAGCTGAGCTAACCACATGCAGCTCTTTGATCTATCCTCACAGGCAGCTCTTTCTGACTCAGCTGCTACTTCCGATGCCTTTCCCATCGCAGCATTCGTGGCTCGGCGACCAGAGAAAAGCTGCTGGCCCAGTGTGGCTGAAAGAGGTTTGAGGGAGAGGGGAAATGCACCAGGACTCTTATTGCCTATTTCAAGAAGAGGCCTAATTATAATTACGTTTCCCATTATTGCACGAAGAAAATAGGATAAAACCATATGTGGCTGTGGAACCATTACGAGACACACCATCCTTCGGGGCTTACTAGACAAAAGAAGGAAAGTGCTGTGAACTCCAGCCTACTGCAGCCCATGATCTGCCATTCCCAAGTGTGGCTGCACGTACCAGGTCCCCCTTCTGCTCTCTTCATTCAGATGTCCCAGGAAAATTGTTTCCAAGGTCTGGACTCAGCAGAGCAGTGACTAAAGGGTTAAATCTCGAGTCGACAGCTGCCCTCCCTGCTTGTGTGTAAAACTTGAGAGGCAGGACACAGTTACACAATGGGCCATGGAAAAGCTCTTTGTGCCCAGCGATGACCTAGTTAACGCTCATTTTCCAAGCAATGTAACTGATCCATGTTTGGGTGTCTCGCTATCCTCTTGTTACTCTTCTGGGCTCAGCACTTAGACAAGGGGCCAGAAACTGAAATGGGAATCGTAAGACAGGAGGAATTGTGTTACCGTCTGCCCCTGTTTTCCCACCTCTGTGATGTTACTGGCCTGGCATTCAATTGCCATGTTAATTCTCCACTAGTGTCCGACTGAGTCTGGCTGCTCTGACTGCAGTGTTACAGAAACCCTAGTACTGGGGCAGCTGCTGCAGTTGTTAGCAATCAGGGCTGCAAAATAAGCCCCTCTGTGCAGAAAAGGGGCCCACTCAATGGAAAGCACAGGAACTTTGCTTTTCCACGCCCAGCCCACAGCTGGAACAGCAGACCGCTTCATTTCTGGTCCCTCTGAAAGCTGAGGAGCAAAAAGACTTGGAAGCAGTGCACGCTGTGCAGGGGGGCCTTTCACACTGTACGTTTGTAGCTTAACAGCAGCGAATGGGAAAACTGGAACTACGTGTGGGGTACCCCATGTCAGGGGGAAGAAGTATAATATTTGCAGTCCAAATCCAAGTTCCAAAGGGGTAGCTGTGTTAGTCTAGTTCAGCAAAACAAAGAGTCTGGTGGCACTTCTAAAGACTAACACATTTATTTATCGTAGGAGCTTTCGTGGGAGAAAATCCCACTTCATCAGAAGCTTTGAAGTCAGTCTTCAAGCATCTGACGAAGTAGGATTTTCTCCCATGAAAGTCCATGCGATAAATAAATTTGTTAGTCTTTAAAAGTGACACCAGACTCCTTGTTGGTCTGAATCCAGGAGATGGAATGACTAAAGAGGATAGTAATGGGGTACAGACCCTGTCACCACCTAGAAACCACCCAGAGTGCGAGGCTGAAAACAGTTACCATCTGCTGGTGTTCAGAGGGCCGCAGTCCAGATCGTAGGCACCAGCTGGCCCCATCACCAAACTCCAGCACCACAACTGCTGCATTTGCTGGCATGGTCTCGAGAGAAGCCAATGAGGAGGGTATATCTACACAGCAAAGAGAAACCTACAGTTGATCCACGCCAGCTGACTCCGACTCAGGAGACGTTCCATTGCTGTGTAGACTTCCAGTCTCAGGCTGGAAGTTCTCCCGCTGACATATTCCTGTCTACATGGTGGGTTGGTTTGGTACAGCCACGTGGCTCAGGGTGTGGATTTTTCACACCCCTGCATGATGTAGTGTGGAGTAGACCTGAGGTTCTATGGCACAGCTACAAATAAATAACATAAGGGAAGAGAAAGAAGTGGGGTTCTTCAAAGAACCACAGCATTGTAGGACTGGAAGGAACCTCATGAGACCATCTCATCCAGTCCCCTGCATTGGGCAGGACCAAGCACTATCTAGACCATCTCTGAGAGGTGCTTGTCTAACCTGCTCTTAAAAATCTCCAGTGGGCGTGTGGTGCCACCTGGATGGATGATAACAGGGCCCAGAGGGGGTGGCTGTGTATCATCGGCAGAAGCCTCCAATGATGGAGATTCCACAACCTGCCTAGGCCACTTAATACAATGCTTAACTAGCTTGACAATTAAGTAGTGCTTCCTCACGTCCAACCTAAATCTCCCCTGCTGCAATTTAAGACCTCTGCTTGTACAATCCTCAGAGGCTAAGGAGAACAATTTTCCCCCTCCTCCTTGTAAAAATCTTTTACGTTCTTGAAACCGCTATTCTGTTTCTTCTCTGTCTTCTCTTCTCCAGACTAAACAACTCTAATTCTTTTCAATCTTCTCTCACAGCTCATGTTTTCTAGAACTGTCACCATTTCCACTGCTTTTCTTTGGACCTTCTCCAATCTGTCCACATCCTTCCTGAAATGAGGCGCCCAGAACTGGACACAATACTCCAGTTGAGGCCTAATCAGTGCAGAGAACTGTGACACTCTTGACTCATATTTAGCTTGTGGTCCACTATGAGCCCCAGATCCTTTTCGGCAGTAATTCTTCCTACGCAGTCACTGCCCATTTTGTATGTGTGCAATGGATTGTTCCTTCCTAACTGGAGGATTTTGCATTTGTCCTTACTGAATTTCTTCTCAGTGTGATACAGATAGAGCAGATGATCACTGCACATGCATGGCCTCTCTCCATTGCTATGATGTGTTAAACAGCTGCTCCATTTCACTCCAGACACCACTTCTATGCTAAGTGGAATGGTTTCCAATGACTTGCAAATACTTCTCAAAGCATTTGGGGGCCCTAAGTATAAGAAAGGGAATTTATGCTCATGCATTATCAAATCAATATTTTACTGTGGAGTGACAACAAGACACAATACTAAAATTGCCGATGAAGTCAGTGAATTTCCCCAATGTAACTACAACCCCAGGGCAGGCAAACAGCGTCGTTTCATCCAAAGCTGCAGCACAGCCGGCTCAGAGGCGTTTAATATTTTATCCTTGCGCTGGTTCCAGTTGGCTCTGGCTCAGCGGCTGCAGGACATGGCAGGTCCAGTGCAGCCAGGTTGGCGATTTCATGACTGAATCTCTAGGAGGGAAGCAGGGCGTGCCTGATGGAAACATGCCATTAGCCTTCATTGTTTTGAGGTGGATCCCAGGGGCCTCCTCATTCTGCCCATGCCCCTCAGCATCATTCCAGACGTCAGTCTATGTTATACCTGCCCATGCCACAGGATTCCCTTTAGACTGCAGGTTTTCCATTCACTTACAAGGAAGACCTGTCAGTCTATAGGGAACTCACCTCTGATTGGCTGCCTTCCCCAATTCCCTACTTCCTGGAAGCAGGCAGCCAACCAGAGTTGCTCAATGTACTGAGCCGCTACTTTCCTCCTCCAGTGCGTGGGGCAGCTCTGCCCTCTGAGTGATGGAGCTGCCTACTGCTAGGGTAGGAAGAAACCCCCTTCTGTGGCAGTTGTGTGTGTGTATCCCTACCTCCAGCTTCCCCCCGCTCTCAGAGGGAGCAGAGAAGCTGGGTAAACTGAGCAAAGCCCCAGGGCAAGAAGTGGTGGCAGCAGAATCTAAAGAGGTGTCCTTGGGGGGCAACTGGTGTAGGAGCTGGGGGGCAGATGAATTCATGGGGAGTTCAAAAGCCGGTCACAGGTTCCTGGAGAAGCTTTTGCGTATCTTTGCCCAGACGGGTACAGCCACAGCAAAACCATCCTTAGTGTAGCCAGCAAAGCCACTGCGTTATTCCCCACTGGACAACATCCCAGCATTCCCTGTCTGGATGATGACTTGCCCTGGGAGAGCTCCACTGATATGGGAGCAAATCCGCAGCTTGGAAAAGAGATGACTAAGAGGGGATATGACAGAGGTCCACACAACCATGACTGGTGTGGAGAAAGTGAGCAAGTGTTATTTACCTCTTCAGTAACACAAGAAGCAGGGACTACCCCCTGAAATTACTAGGCAACAGGTTTCAAAGAAACATAAGGAAGTACTTCTTCACACAACGCACGATCAAGCTGTGGACTTCATTGGCAGGGGATGCTGTGAAGGCCAAAAGTATAACTGGGTGAAAAAAGAATTAGCTAAGTTCATGAAGGACAGATCCCACAGTGGCTACTGGCCAAAATAGCCAGGGATGCTTCAGGTGTCCCTAATCCTCTGACTGCCAGCTGCTGGGACTGGACAACAAGGATGGATGTCAGTGATTTCCCTGTTCTGTTCATTCCCTGGGAAGCACCTAGCAGTGGCCACAGATGGAGGACAGGAGCCTGGGCTAGACGGAACATCAGCATGACCCAGTATGGCCGTTCTACATCCTTATGTCTAGACAGGGCCTGCTTAAATTGACGGAAACGTGCGGACTTATGCAAACTGAAAATCCTCTTTTGCCTGGAAATGTGGCAGGTGCCAAGAGTACCAGAAGGAGACAGCTCTGAGAAGCTGCCTTAGCCCCGACTCTCACTGGTGCTGGATCCCCAGATCTGACTGCTGGGATGGAGGCTTTCCTGGGGGACACAGCGGCCGCCTCTGCAAATTGTTTCCATTATTGATCAATCTGAGTCCGGAGAGGGAAGAGGCCTGAATAAGCTACATTTCCATCCTCACCCGAGAGAACCTGTTTGCCCTCCCACATTTCAGTCCTGCAAGCCCCAAGTAAACGATGAGAGCACATGACAGGAGTCCCCTTCCCCAGACACACCGTTGGTGGGCTGAAGGGACCTGAACCCCGAGTCTCTCTCAGCTTGAATCCTCTCCCCTTCCGTCTCTCTCCCCACATCATAAATTGTACCCACACTCGCTGCACCCCCATACACGGCCCCCTCCAGGCACAGCCCTACTTTAGGATTTCTCCATGTACAACCATTAGGGACACCCTGATCTCCCTCTCTGGGTGGAATCCCCTCCACTCCCCCTCCTGTGACAGGATTGGGCCGCCATAGGGAGAATGCACAGACTGGTGAGGGGGATTGGTGGGGGG
>ML685944.1:167725-208158 GCA_007922175.1 Pelusios castaneus | reverse complement strand
CCCCCCAGTTTAATGTCATCTGCAAAGTTGCTGAGGGTGCAATCCAGCAACATAGTCCTGCGGGTCCTCTTATTTTATCCCATCTGGTTCCCCTAAAGCATGCAGCTCTGTCTCTGTATTACGCCCTCCTGCCACAAGGAGGGCTGTTGCAGGGCGAAGCTTTGCAATGTTGGGCCGCTTGGTACTGAGATGGGAAAATCTATGGGCATGCTCTCTGTGCACCAGCCGGTCCTCTCCCGTCTGTATAAGCCCCGCGACTGCTTCTCCAGGATGGTGCTGGAGGGGTATTTAATGTCAATGCCTTGTCCCCTGCAGAGGCCTGTTCCTGCAGCCTGTCTGCGTGGAGAGAACTCTCCATTGCCCAAGCGCTGCACTTCGCCCTTTATCACCTGGCACAACAAACTGGCTTCATCGCCAGCCGCCCGCTCGGAGGTTGTTAGCGGCTGGCCTCCTTTCTGCTTTCGGTCTCTGCTGCAGATGGGCTCTGCACCCAGTTCAGCTGCCAAGCTGTGTGCTGAGCAGATCCCCGCCAAGCCGCTGGCCGTCGTGCTCTGCGTTGGATGGAGGCGAGCCAGGATGCTGCAATGAGGATGGGCAGCGGGGTGGGAAGCCATTGAGTTTAGGAAACAAGCAAGACAGAGCATTTATAGAGCAGATGCATCTGCCGGTGGAGGCGAGGCGGGTTGGGATATTGGATCAGGTACCTGGGAAGTGCTGCTTCATTTTTATGGACAAGGATTGATCTTATGGTGAGTAGCATCTAGATTTGACCCTCAGTGAAGGGAAGGAAAGACCGGTTGGCTAGAGCTGAGACCAGGGCAGGCAGTCACGGCTGGCGTGTCCCACACACCATTCTGCCGACGGCCTGAGTCCTGACTTAGAACCTCTACGTCTGAACCACGAACACCCAAGATCGCGGCTGCGTTGGCAGAGTGACTCGCTGAATGATCCAAGCGTTTGACCTCTCGGATTCGGTGAATATTCAAGTGATGACTCCGGGTGGGGGAAACCAGCATCTAGTTTCAGCATATCTGGCACTGGCTCCCACAATATCAGCACTTAACATTCATGAACCGGCCACACACAAAATTACGCTGCCCAGATGAAACAGCAAGCTCCCTGCAAAGAATAAAGCCAGGGAGTTCTTTGCCATCCATCACCCATGCTGTTTTCTCAGCCATGGTAATTTGGTCTCTTCCCCCCAGGGAGAGAGCATTTGCATCTCACATCTCATGTAAAGACTGCTGCATTAAGATAAGATAATGATGCTCCGTGATTCAACTCAGAGCCTGAGACCATGCAGAAATAAGCATAAGTCTACGCAGTCTGCAAGCCACCAAAGTCCCCTGAACAAGGAGAGATCATCAGGAATTAATTCCTCCTGCTACGTCTTAAAATCCCCCAGAACCCACTGCCAGGTTGTGTCTTGGCTGCTTCAAAGATTTCTACTTCGTTGTTATTTGTTGCTTAATGAATTATGCAAATCCTGTGTCTCTTTGAAGCTCAGAAGGGGTTAGCCACTGGGTATTCCTGTGTGTCAGCAGGGCTTCTTTGCTCTAGTTGACACAGGAAGCAGCTGGGCTGTTGAATCAAGGGGTGAAATTCATAGTGTGATCAGGGGGCAGCTTCCGAATAGCAAATGGTTTATTTTCTTCTGCCATTAATCAAGAGAGCAGCACCTTACTCTAGAGCAGGGCTGCTGAGGGCAGGGTGCTGTCCAGAGGGAAAGGTGGATTTGGTGGCTCTGGATTCACTTTTACAGTCACCCCCTCCCTGCTGTTCACAGACATACACTGGGAGAGATGCATTGTTTCCTTAACAGGTGAATTCTCACCACCAACAGCCTTGGAAATATTTTTTCCCTTAGCAGGGGAACTGCCTTTTTGAACTAACAAACTGCTATCCTGCACAGTCCCAAGGGTAGGGACATTTTCTGCCGCGTCCCAGCATTCCTGGTCAAACACAGACAACTTACAATCATGAATCCCCATTTCACAAATTTCCTCATTGACTTCAGGTAACACAGAAAATTTACATTCCTTTTCTTTTTGAGGCTTATCTAAGACATACATTTGGTTACAAATATTCACCTTCTCAGTATTAAACATACCCAAATGGCTAGAAATTGGAAAGAGTTCCTCCCAAAATCTGTCAAGAGGAGATTGTTCCTTTCTCACTTGAATTTCATGATTGTTTGGCAAGTCGCGCCTTCATTTCCAATTCCTCCATCCGCCCTCAATGAGCTCTCTCCTCCATCTCCTGCATTTTTCGTTGTTCATACAAAGTTTTGCCATTTCTTTTTCAAATTGAAATCGATTCATCCTGACAGACTTTAACCTTTAACACTCTCTGTGTCAAATATTAAAATTCAGGAACAGTGTGGGGGCCTGATCCAACACCCAAATGTTCTGGTTCTGTGGATCCTGCCACAACTATGCCAGTGTGAGCGGGGCCTCCTAGGGTAAACTCCTGGATGTGCAAAAATCAGGGCAAGCTGCAAAACGGGGAGCCAAACTCCCCAAACACTGATGGGTGGTACTTAAACCAGTCTCCCTATCAGTCACAACCAGGCTTCCGCCCCGTGTCACCGTGGGCTCGCTCCGTGCCTCAGTTTCCCATCGGTAACATTGGAATGGTAACATTCCTTCCACCCTTTGACTGTCTTGTCTTGTCAGATTAGCTCTCCGTGGCCTTGACTGTCTCTTGCGTGTACAGTTCCCCGCATGTCGTGGCCACTGGCAGGTAAATAACAGAATAGCCCCCATCGATGTAAGCCCCCGCAGGTGTTCCCCCGGCTAGATCCCTGGATTAAAGGTGCTGTAGGAGTACAGTGTGATTACACCACTTTGCATTTCTCTCGCACCACTCTTTAGCAGCCCATTTGTCTCTCTTCTGAACGCATTTCACCAATATTAAGTGAGGCCTGCCCGGTACGGACAGGTAAACCGAGGCGCAGGGAGGTGAAGTGACATGATCAAGGCCGCACATGAATCAGGGAAGGAAACAGGAACGGAGAGCCCAGGAGTTTAGACTCCCCTCTCCTGTCCTCTGCCTGGAGGTTTGCGCAGGCCTGGGACATGGCGACATGTTTTTCGTATGTTCGGAGGGAGGACAGCCTTTCGCTGAGAAAGCGATGAGGCCGGGAGCCTGACAGACCGTGACTGCTGAGCCAGGAGATGGAGGAGTTTGCACCCGTCCTCTGGTTGTGGTGAGGAGTAGATAAAAGAGGCTGCAGCAAACACTAAGGGCTAGTTACGGCTACACGCTCAGCTGGGAGAATTGGAAACCTCCCCCCCACCTCTGTGTGGGCTCCTCACGTCTCGGGCCCGGGCACGTGTTAGAACTGTGTGCCAGGTGGGGCACCGACCTTGGCTCTGCCCCTCATTGGCTAGTCGCTGCTCAGGGCTAGGGGAGAAGCCGTGGACTGTCCCATCCCACAGGCTGTGTCTGAGAACCACAACTGCCTCCTGAACGCGGGATTCTGTAGCCTGTGCGAACTCCACGTCCAGCTAGCTCGGGGCAGGAAGCCCTGACTCTGGTTCTGGATTGCTCAATCCACTGACGAAAAAAGCGGTGTCAAATGGGAGGCAGGCCCTCACTGGCTGAGGAACCCTCCTCCTGGCTGCGGGGGAAACTGAGGCTCGGTCTAGTACAGGATGGGACGGTGTAATTTAAAACTGTGGAAATTATACACCCTCACGTTGAATCCTAAGAGTTTCCTGGCCCTACTCGCCGGCGAGGGGGTTCTGTGGGGAAAGATACAGTCTGCAATGACCCAAACTGGAATAAGGCAAGTTCCAGAGGGGGAGCCGTGTTAGTCTAGATCAGCAAAGAAAGGAGTCCTGTGGGATAAGGCAGGGTGAGTTGTGCCTCTCGGCCATAGGGAGCAGCCTGTTTCTCTCTCTCTGTTTTGGGGGACATGTGATTGTTCTGAATGCTAAGGAATAAAGCAGGGTGACGTGGCAGCCTTCCAGCAAGATCACTGTTTGTTTTTATCAGCTTCTCTCTGTGCATGTGAACATAACCCCAGCAAAAGGCGGTGCCGATTCTGTAGGGGGTGAATCATCCATTCTAATCTGCAAGGGCGGGTCAGTTAATTTAATAGAGAAAGGCGACCTGTTGGGTTGGCTTTTCACACACCTTTTAATAGGGTAGCACATAAAAAAAGAAGGAAAATTAATAATCTCCGGGTGAGGGGCAAAGACGTGTATTAAAAACCAAACGGGTGGCTGGGAAGAGAGCAGCAAGGAAGAGCAGCTGCTTGGAGCAGAGCGGTTCCTCAGAGGTCTGTGCTGGGACCAGCCCTACTGGAGTTGTGGTACTAACTGAGGGAGCTCCGACATTGCTGTGGAAGGTGTGAGATGCTCCCAGATGGATCATGGAGAGTTAAAGCCAAGTTGGAGTTTCTAGCCTGACCCGTAGCGTCCCAAGCGGGTGAAATAAATCCCTTTGACTCTGAATGTTTCCATGTGTGACCCGCCGGGGTCCTCATCCCACCCCAAAGCCGAGCCAGTCTGGGGTTTTGACAGGTGGATCTCAGCCAGGTACGAGGGAATCGCTGTCAGGGATTTAAAGTCCCTGGGAGGTTGTGTGGCATGACGAGGGGTGAGGGGCAGAGAGGGCACATCAGGGTGAAAAATAGGGTCAAGCAGGGCAGGGGAAGGGGCAGAAAGGGATAGCAGAGATGGGGACATGGTGGGTCAAGATGAAGGGGCATCAACAGAGCTGAGGGGGGAGCCCAGCACTGGGCATACAGGCTGCAGGTCAAGATTGAGGGGCATGTTGCTAGCCCAGAACTAGGGGGTCACTGGGGCAGGATGAGAGGAGGGGAGCTTTCCAGGCTTTTCCCACTGCATCACCCCCTTCGTTTTCACCAGCCGCCCGGAGCTTCGGAGGAGAAAGGAAGGAATGAGGCTGCCTGCTGGGAACCTCCCCTCTGGGCCCCGGAGCTTTGATGCCTGTTGTGGAATTGACTAATGAGAATACAACCCGTTTCTGCTGATGCTAGAGTTAATGAGGGGGAGAGTCGCTGTTAATGGGGTTCCCACGACAGACCCTCCCCTGGCCTTTCAGATGGTAACCACATGGGGTCCTGCAGGGCCACTGGTGTGTCCAGATCCACGCTGGGCTGTCGCTGCGAGACGCTAATTACCAGCTGCAGATGAAATGAAATGAGATGAGATTGAAGGGGTGGGTGGGGGCTGGACTCGTTCACTTCCCCCACCTCTTCTAGAGTGAGTATTTCCTCTTCCTTCATTCGAAGCACACTGAGAGCCGGCCTGGCTGACGTGGTGTTTCAGACCCATGGGGCTAAACTGATTTTGGTTTTCTTGGGGTGCAATCTGTTTTTGGGTGGGAGTGAGACAGACGTGGCAGATACTGGGGTGGCTTTTGCACCTGGCCTGCAACATCCTATAGCTGGGTGGCTAAAACACTGCCCTGGATCCTTAGAACTCCCTGGGGATTGAATCCAGAGCAGGCAGAGTAATACGTGCATATTAAGTATTATTTGGATTGAGGTAGCATCTAGAAACCCTGGTCGAGGAGCAGGACGCCAGTGTGCTAGGTGCTGTATGAATACAGAGCAAAGCACCTGTCTGTGGCCCAGAGAACTGACAATCTAAGGAGAAGATGAGACAACAGCTGTCAGAGCTGGGAAACACAAACGAGACAAGGACAGGCAGCAGTCCCAGTGTGTACAAGTTTTACCTCCTAAGAACATAGGAGTTACCAGCTTAGATCTGCCCTGGGGCACATCTAGCCATGTGTCCTTGCTCTGGCTGGCCAGCACCAGCTGTTTCACAGGGCCATTCAGCTTAGAAAAGAGAGAGCTGGTGGGGGAGCTGTGATAGCGGTCTGTACGGTCATGACTGGCGTGGGAAACATGAGCAGAGAAGTGTATTTACTCTTTCCCATAATCCAAACACCAGGGGTAATCCAATTAAATGAATAAGCAGCTAGTTTAATACAAACATACAGGGGGACTTTGTCACACAGTGCACCTGTGGAACTCCTTGCCATGGGATGTTGTGTTGGTCCAAAGTATAACTAGGTTCAGAAAAGAACTGGGTAAGTTTCTGGAGGATAAGTCCATTGGTGGCTATTAGCCAAGATGGTCAGGGATGTAACCCCATGCTTGGGACCACCCCAAACTCCCTCAGTGCCAGAAGCCAGGAGTGGAAGATGGACAGATCACCCCCAAATTGCCCTGTTCTGTACACTCTTTGTAGAGCTCAGCTTGTGCCCTGAAGCAGTATGGGGGGAGGATCCCTTTCTCTCTGTTTTTTACCCTTGCTGTTCTGTCAATCCAGAGTGCTGCTGGGCGTGGAGTTCTGGGTTTTCTCTCCCGCTTGTGCGGTTTTGTTCAGCTCTTATTAAAATCCAGTAGTTTTTTTTTCATCTGACTGCTCCCCTCACCTCCAGTTCTATGGTAACATTTTCCAGAGCACCTGAGAGACTTAGGAACCAGCACTCAAGAGCCTAAATCTCTACTGAATTTTAAATGAGTCTTACCCCATAGTCTATACTTACATTAGGTGGCCGTAGCTATGGTGCCCAGGGATGGGAATTTTGCGGATCTAATCCCTGTCTGGAGTCGACGTAGCTGCTGCCACTCTCCCCACTACGATGGGCGAACCCTTTCCGCCGTGATGGTCTGCACCTGCACCAGGGCGCCGTCGTCACAGCCTCCTGTCTGTTACACTGTTACGCCCCTAGTGTAGACGTGAGCAGAGGCACCTTGCTCGCTGTCGACGATGGGATTTTAGGTGCTTTGGAAAATGTGACTCCTCGGCGATGTCCAAGCACTTAGAGCGGGAGGGGTGAATCCCAGCTCGCATCGACGGGCCGGGGCTCACAGAAGCAGTGGAACCGGGGCAGCTGGACACACCCTCTGAGCCCCAGGAGGATGGAATCCAGGCACCTGCCACCTGCCCAGCCCCGTGGGTGGCATAGCTCTTTTGACGGCAGACCCAATCCTGCCCGGTCTGAGCACAGCTCGCCCTGCCGTCACCCCTGTTCCGAGGAAGCAGTGTGTCCTGTGTCCCCGGGTGCTGCCGGAGAGTTCTCCACCTGAGCAAACCCAACAGCCTGGGTCTGTTAGTGCCTTCGCCGCTTGCTTCAGGCCTCCAGCTCGCACATCCTCCTGCCTGCCAGACAGCCCTGACCGTACTTTTAGAGGCTTGTGGGGAACCGGGGAGCTGCTGTGCTGGTTGGCAAAGGCGTGTGCGGCCCATCCCTCCTAGGGCCACGGGCACAAAGACCCGGCGCTACCCTGTGCCCACAAAGGCCTCCAGTAGGATGGACTTGGGCAGGAAGGCTCTGCAAGGGTGGCGTATTACGAGCCGGATGGTCCTTGGTGCCACCCATGTGCGACACAGCTGCCGACTGTCTGCACACGTCCCAGTGCTAAGCGCGTTGTGCAGCCAGGGTGGGAAACCACCAGCTGTGTGGAGAAAGGGGGAGTGTACGCCTGGGATTGGGGAGGTTAGCCAGTGCCAGGAAGACTGCCTGGCTCGGTGCTGAGGGCTTGTCTAGATGGGGAAATTCCCCTCCCATGCCTTTGGGAACTGTTCGAGCCCAGCTAGTCTGCTAATGGTTAGAGGTTTGCTCCTTGTAAAAATCTTTCCGTGTGGCTTAGGCACAGGAAGAAGCACCAAGGCAATTAAATGCCAGAGCAGACCTGCTCCTTCTCATCACAGCTGGGTTCTTTCTGCGATCAAAGAGCCAGCTGTGGCGGGGACCTTGTGCATTGCCAAGCGTGGCATCTGAATTCGCCTTCGGTCTGAACTGTTTCCTGAGGCCCATGAGGAGGGGATAAAGCACCTTGATGCTGAGGTGGGCTGCTAAAGAACACCACCAGTAATGCCTGTAACAACCCCATTGTGTCCCGCTGCACCGAGGTTAAAAGCTCTGCAGGTCTCTGTGAAAGGACCAGCGTTTCAAGGGAGCCTCAGGAAAGATGCCAGGAACATTTGCACAAGCGCCAGTGTTTCTGGTGCATCCATTGTGCAGAGAAGTACTTTGCACGATTGTCGAGTGGGGTCCAAGGTCCTCTGTTCCTTTGAAAGAGGGGAAAGTCGAATTGACCAGGTTGGGTGTGAGTTTTGTGCTGGGCAGAAGTGCCAGTTAGATGGGGGGGGGGCAGATGCTGCTCTCTCTTGGGTCGCACGGGACGGTCGTGGGTTGACGGTGTAGTTTGAGGTCAGTGTTGCGCTAAAGGAATAGTAGTGGCTGGTAGGAATAGTAGGCTGTTATCCAGAGGATCAACCGTTAAGGGTGGAGACAGCACACCCTGGACTGTGTTCTGGGCACACACAGGCTCCCTGTTCGCTGTCAGTGTCCCACAACCCCATCCCAAGGAAGCCCATCTAGCTAGAGGGAAGGTCAGACTCTTTGGCCCGTTCAGCTGTTGACCTCTCTGATGCCCCCAGAGGGGCCCATTCGTGCTCTATGCACAGTGGACGCCCATCTCCTAGGAAATGGTCCGAGCACCCCTGAACCCATGTCAAGTAAGTGACTAATCATCCATCGGACGTTCACAGATCGCACTCGTGGACTGTGTGGAGTGAGAGTCCAGACACCTGGCTTCAACTCCCAACTATGCCACTGACCTGCTGTGAGACCGTGGCCACGTGGGCCTCAGTTTCCCATCGGTAAAATGGGGATCCTGACATTTACTATCAGTTGTAAACTCCTTGAGTCGCACCGATGGTATCTGGATAGAGCGATGTGCAGGGCTGCCTCCAGGGGCTGGTGAGTTGCTCGGTTTCTTCTTGTGGGGGCACCATGCCACTGTACTGCATGGCTCCCCGCTAGCCCTCGCTCTGAATCGCCAGCTGTTTTGGCTCCCCTGTTTCTTTTACTCTGCTGATTGGCTGGTCTTTTTCTTTGTTCCACTCCAGTTTGGATATGGCTTTGCTGCACTCTGATTGGCCAGCTTTTCTTCTGTTTCCTCCACTGATTGGCTGGTTGAGGGACGATGGCAAAAGTATTTTGCCCCCTGGCTGGAAAACGCTGGTTAAGAGCTAGTGTGACTTTGATCACTGTGACAGGAGCCAGTTTTGGGCCACCTGGCCCTGCATACATTTAACCCAGCCGGTCCCCTCTGCGCCCGCTGTCCTTGGCAAAGATACATGGAAGCAATTTGCCGGCTACTCGGTAAAAATCCTCATCTCTGCTAGGCACCTCTGAGCAGTCTGGGTACAGTCAGAGGCACAGGGTAGTTAGCCTGGCATGAAAGACACCAGCTCCAGTGAAGCACGATCTAGCAAAGGGGCTGTTTTATTAAATTGTGCTAATGGAAAAGTTCTGTCCTGGGGGACAGATTGTGATGGATGTGAGTCTAGTGAAATTAAAATATAATTTCCTACTAGGTCGTCAAAGAATGAAACTGTTTTGATTACTAGATTTCATTATTTTATTAAATACATCTTCTTTCTATAGTGCCAGACGTAGGAACGGTTCCTTTCAGACTTCTGAGGGCAATGCTCCTGCTCCAGACAGGGCTAGCGTAGAGACAGGACGCCACAGGTAAAACCATGGGGTGATCAGGCAGATACATAGGAAAGGCCAGAGTAGATCAGAGCTGCAGTCTGTCTAGTCCAGTATTCTGTCTCCTGGATGCTCCAGGGGAAGGAATAATCCCATTAGATCTTCTCCTAACCCCGCAGTTCCCAAACATTTTCCCAGCATGATACCATTTTCAGATGTGTAGTTTCTCACTACCCAGACAGCAGGGAAGTTGTCATTTAAAAATGGTATCTTCCACACAGTGGAAGTGACCTCACGCCGCAAGAGGATGCCATGGTTTGCCAAATGGCATCCCCTGAACTGCGTGACCTCCCACATAGTACAGGCACCACATTACAGCACAAAATAGCATCCTCCGTGCGACGTGACCTCGTGCATACCAGTCGTGTGAGGGCACACTGTGTGAGGGAGCCCGTTTTGTAAACCGGCGTCCTCTGCACGCTCAGGAGTGCTGTAACCCTCTTTGCTGATGAACCGACCCCACTTAGGGTCACGACCCACAGGTTGGGAACTGCTGTCATAATCCCTCGTTGGTTTAATCTCCCTTCGAAATGGTTTGCTTTCATTAAGGGGAACGACTCTGGATAGTCTAGTCCTCCACATAAATCTCCAGTCACTCTTTCAATCTTGCAAAATTCTTGGCCTCAACAGCTCTCTGTCCTCAGTCTAATTGTCAATTTGTGACGTTTATTTCATTTGTGACGTTTACTTCATTGTGCGGTGTTTGTTTATGGACTGTGTTCATGGGAGCAAATCAGGAATGTTTTCCAAAAAGCTGGGATGCCCATCTCCCCAGGAAACCAAAGGGGAATTTATCTTTTCAGAATTTTTAAAAATAATCATTGCTCCCAGGTTAGAACCATCTCTGGGAAGCTTGTTACTTTTCTGTGTGGACGAGCAAACTGGTTTGTTATTGTAGGGCTGGGCATGAGGGCTGGGCTGTGTATACTGAGACATTATTCTTAGCTTGCTGAGCCTTGAATTTTTTTATTTTATTTTTTTTTTGGAAGGAAAAATCTTCCACATTGACATTTTTGTTTTGAAAAGAAGAAAGGAAGCGAATAGTCCATCCCTTGACACCTGGTCTAAGGGGCACATGCAGATCCAAATCAGGGCCTTCAAACCTCAGCAGAGTCCGTTAGCATCATAGTGCAGCACAAAGTCTGGCTTCTCTACCTTTGACTTCCTCCTGCATCTTGCGGGAGAAGGCTGTCCCCTGTGGCCCGCTTCTACAGAACAGGGATGAATTCCAGCAACAGCCTCTCTGCCCGCGTACAAATGTTCTGCCTCTCTGCCATGTGATTTCTCCTGCACAGATGTCTCAGTAACAGCCTCTCATTCGACTGTGCTCCTGCCTTCGGGAATACCACAAATTTCCTGATACGGCTGTGATCGCTAGGTCCGGCGCCTGCAGCCATTTCCTCCCAAGTTGTGACTGTTACAGTTTCGATGGGAGGCCTTTAGGAACACACACCCTTTCTTCTGCAGTGCTGGTGATTCAATAGGTAGTGCTCTTCCTTCTGAGTCAGTACTTAACCAATGCCCCAGAGAGGTGCCTCTGGAGATATCTTCTTTCACATCGACTTACAACCAAGATCCTGGCCAGTGCTGATCATGAAGGATCCCCTGATACTTTTTGCAAGGTTAGGGGCATTAATCCTTGCATTCTGCTAAAATTCCAATTCTGCCTCCCTAAATCTCCTTCCCTGTCTCTCCTAAACCATCCTATAGTGTTCCTGTGTGCTGTTAAACAGCTGTTGTGTTCTTCCCCAGAAGCGGTTGCATTTGTTAGGTGGGATTAGTGATCTCAGTAAGTGTTGGATGAACACTTTAGAATCTTTGGGCGAAACACGCTATGTAAGTGCCAGCCACTATTATCTGGGGCTCCTTAACTTCAGACTCACTATACAACAGTGCATGTTGCTGTTGGATCTCAGCCATTTAAGAGGCATATTAGGTGGTGGAGAGAGCACAGGTGTGAAGACTAGTGAATACTAATTCCAGCTCTGCCATTGAGTTGCTAGCTCAAGATAGGCAAGTCTACGTGCCTAAGTTTCCCCATCTCTGTTAAGGACCAGATTATATTTTCCTACCTTCCAGGCATTTTCTGGCAGTGACTTGACCAAGGGTGTGGAGTTCTCTCAGGACTCAGAATTATTTAACTGTAACCCACCACCCAGCCAACATTGGCACCAAACTCTTGCCCTGTTTCCTCACCTCCATGAAGTACCGCATCCTGCAGACTCAGTGGCTGTGTTAAGAAAATCAAGCTCTTCTTACAAAGTCGAGAGGTTACGTGAGTGCCGGCCCGAATCCCTGGGTGACATGCAACCAAGCTAGTGATGATGAACATAGCATAAATGTGTAATAAGACTGTGCAGTGCATTTCAGACCTCGGCATGTATCTGAGCTTCACAGACACATTTTTATGACTGTTTCCGTTCTTCCGTTTGAATGTTTTTATGTTCACTCGTCTTATTTTCTTGCTGTTAGAATGTCAGCTCCTTACAGCAGGGTCTGCATTTTCCTCTTTGCCACAAATGGGGCCTTGATCCTGATGGTGACCCCGTGGTGAGAACGTAATGCACAGACTAATAAAATGCACTGGCTGTTTTAGAAGCACCCGTGCAGTTTCCTGTGGGGAGAAAACTGACTAGTCAGCTGTGGTTTCCATACAGGCCTGAAAGAAACACGGATTTGCCATTTAGAAAATCAATCTACCCTAGCAGCCTGTAGGTTCAGGACCAAGGACAGATCTTTAAGGTATTGTGGTTTCCCACACTAGAGAAAGGGGAACCAAAAAAAGGAAATTTTTACAGGTTGACCCAATTCACTGTAGGCAGCAGAGGAGGTGTGAACATTTAAGCAGAACTTAATGATGAACAAGAGAAGAGTTCAAAGTGGGCTAAGCGTGCATGCCGAGGCCATGTAGAAGACAGGTTCCAGGCCAAGGCTGCATGATTGCAGCGTAACAGGGAACGTACAGCGAGTAAGTGACTCTGCGATCGCTTGTCATGTAGCTACACTGGTCCAGTCTCCTCTTAACCTTCTCTTGGATACTCTACCTAGGGTGAGCTTCTCTAAGCCTCAGCATTCCCAGGCCTCCTGTCGCTCTCTCTGAACCCTTTCCAATTATTCAGCCCCCTTTTTGAAATGCAGATTCTCCAGAATGGGACCCGGTTTCCAGGGCAGGTCTCACTAACTCTGTATACAGAGGTAATAACATGTCTTCGCTCCTACTTGATGTTTCCGGTTTAGACACCCAGGCATCACGTGTGCCCTTAGCTACAGCACAGCACTGGAAGTTCATTGGGTATCTGCCCGCAGCCCCTACCTCATCTTGTAAGATTACCTATCTTTTGTTTCCAGATAGATGCATTCAGCTGTCTTAAAACATCTGTTGTTCAAAGGATCCTACCTTAGCAAGCAACCTCAAGAGGTTTCTACAGTCAACTTGTCCCCTTCATTATTTTCTGCTCAGCCAGTTTTTGTCACTTGCAGCTTTTACAAGCAGTGATTTGAAATCTCCTCTCAGATCATTCAGAAAGATATTGAATAACATTGGGCCCAGCACAGACCCCTAAGGGAACCCCTCGAGAAACACAGTTCATTGGATGACGATTCGCCCTTTACCATTTCTTTCTGCAGTCTAGCAGCTAATCAGCTTCTAATGCAGTTAATACAGGCTGTATCGATTACGCCGTGCTGGTACGAATTGCAATTCATGCCAACTTGTGCTGGTACGAATTGCAATACATGCCAACGTTGCTTGTCTACACAAGGGGCTCACGCAGAGGCACCTATATTAATAACAGCGGCCCTGTGGAGACACAAGGTCTTGGTCTCCTTTAACTGGGACCTTTGCACTCTGGCCATCCCCGATGAACTACATTGCGTTCCCGGAGCCAACTCTCCTTTTGGGCAGTTCCAAAAAGGCAATTCAATCACTTTTGATATTTCATTTCATACAGCCGGTGCTGCACACACAGTCTCACGTAGGGGACCCGAGAGAATGCGTCTGTTTTCAAGGCACCGGAAATTAAGAATCCTTTGTCCAAATCACTTCATGTTTGGCAGGAAAGACCTCTACATTGGTCCTAGAGGTAACCTACCAGTTTTGAAGCTAATACGACTTTTGTGGGGAGATTACAGAGAAGCATCCAAACCAATGTTCCCTCTAAGCTGATGATGCAGCTGAGCGAGTTATGGCAGACGCTGAGCGGCAATTTGTGAGGCATGGCACCACATGGGCAATAGATTTTTGGTGCCTGAAGCATCAGCGTGCCTAAGTACTTTAATTCAAAAGAAATGCAGAGATGTTGTCTTTTTGTTCAAACGTTAATAAAAATGTTAAACTGAAATACTGTCGTTTTATTAATTTACTAAACAAATGGGAGGTGATGACACTTGTTGCCTCTACCGTCATCCATGCCTCACAGTTTTTCTCACCTGTCTTTGTCTGATTTCCAGACTACATATACAGAGTGAAGGTCAACCTCAAATCCAGCAGTTAGATAGGATCTGATGCGCATTAGCATGTCCAGATGAGAAACCTCCAACCTGTTACGAGACTTTGTCTCTATATTGTTCATTAGACTGAAGCCTCGCTCAGCATCTGCACTAGATGCTTGAAATGTGCCACATACATCAACCAGCTGGGCCAGAAATGTGAACTTATCATCTGTCAGTTTATAAGTGACAATGTCTAAGAACATTTTTAGTGTTCCAGTCATGCACTGCCTTTTATTACCCAACTCATCTTTCGTTAACGCTACCATCCACTCGTCCTTATTCTTCACTATTCATAATCCCTCTCCTTTCAAACCTCACAATACAATCCTGCAAATGAAATAATAAGTGTCACAACAGATCACAAAGCCACATCATCAGAGCAACCATATTTCCCATTCCGGCATATAAAATTTCATGGAACAACAATAAAAAAATCAAATTTCATAAAATGTCAACCCATTTTAGTAAAAAGAATCCTTCCAAGTTAGCAGAAAACATCCCAGAATGCAATATTCCTCAATATCACAAATGTGCAAGGACTAGCAACGTCCCAGAATGAAGAAACTGCTTGTACAAGGGTGAGACACTGCTAAGAGCTTGTAGTGTGGAGAGCTTCGAACTTGTTACTGTGTAGAACTGTGACCTTACGTTTATTTCATTTGGTAACTTCTTTTCATCACTTTACACTTGCCGCTTCGAATCACTTCAAATCTATTTTTCTGTTGTGAATCAACTCATTCAATGTTTTATCTTAACCGGTGTGTCTTTGAGTGAAGTGTTTAGACAAACTGCTCAGTAACAAAAGCTGGTGCACGTTCCTTCCACATTGAGGGCAGGGCAAACTGGGTAATAATTTCCACTGCTCAGGCTTTTTGAGCAGGGTAGACTGTATGGTCCTAGGGTCCGGCGCTAGCAGCCAGCTGGTGTTTCTCTATTTTTGGTTCATGAGTGGCGGAAAGTGTTCGTTGAACAAAGGTAGGTGTGTTCTGTGCTGTGTAAGTGCAGGGGGTGGTCTGTCACAGCATCATGGTGTGAGAGTGACCCCCAACTGGTCAGACAGAGGGCTCAGTGGTGTCCCAGCTACCAGGCTGTATCCCGGGGGGCTCTGCCTACCGTCACCAGGACCCACATGGAAAGAGATGATCTGATGATTAAAGCACAGGCCTGCAATTAGAGACCTGGGTCCCCTTCCTGGATTTACACAGACTCCTGCATTCCCTTCGGGGGTCTGTTAGTCTCTCTGCTAGGTCTACACTTACAAAGTTAAGTCGACTTAACAAATTGGCTACACTTAAAGTCGACCTGATTAAGTCGACTTAACAGCAGAGATGGCCGTTATCTTGGCTTTAAGTCGACTTAATAAGGTCAATTTAGCGTTAATCCCCATCCACACTTAAGGAGTCGACTTAGGGCTTAAGTCAACCTTGAAGGAGGCGTTATTAAGTCGACTTAAGAAAAGCCCAGTGTGGACACGGCTTTGTTTAGGTCGATTTAACAGTCCTTAAGTCGACCTAACTTGCCAGAGTAGACGCCCCCTCTGTGCCTCAGTTTGTCCCATAGGCTAATAGCACTGCCCTACCTTCACTGGGGCATGGTGAGGATAAATTCATCCTTGTGTGTGAGAATAAGGTGAAACTCTGAGCCTGCCTTGCAGAGAATGCCTCACGTGCCTCCAGGTTACCCTTCTCTGTGTTGGCTTCAGCAAATCCAGCACCTGGGCCGGGGGTGAGAGTCAATGACCCTTGCAGCCCCTTCTGACCCTATGGCTCTATGATTCTGTGACAAGAGGTGGGAAAGGACCGGCTGCCGCAGAACAGAAAGAGCCCTGGAAAACATTCCCTTTGGATTTTAAGCCGACGGATACAGTTTCGTGAAGAACGTTGGGTTTTGTGAAAACAGCATTTGCTGGCAGAAAAACAGTTTTGACGAGAGCTTTTCCGCCTGTGCTGGTGGATGACAAACGTAGCTCCTTGGGCCTGGCATGGGATGGAAGTTATAGCCGCCTGAAGATTGCCCACAGGGGACGTTCCAGTAGCTTTGTCTTGGATGTTTCCGTTGGGTGGAAGCCACTACAACAGCTCTACATGCTTTGTGCAGGGACAATTAAGGTGTAGAGTGTGTGTGTGAGAGTGTGTGTGCGTGCGTGTGTGCGAGAGAGAGAGAGAGAGAGAGAGAGAGAGAGAGAGGTCGGCTGTGTCTCCAGGTGTTTCCAAGCATCGGATGATGTCTTGATAGCCCTCCCCTCATCTCACTCCTTTTGACTTAATTATCATTGTGTTCCATCAATAAATCCGGAGCTCAGCAGGGTTGTCTCAGCGGCGGGGGATATTGAATTCACACTCAGCATTGTTCTCACTCGCTCGCGGCGGCTGCCTTCCTGTAATGAATTGTTTGCAGTTGGGTAATCAGGTTTCCTCTGCTCCCAGGGGGCAGGAGGGAATCATAACTTGGACAATTGGATAGCGGTTTTTCCTTTGTTGTGTGAACCGTCTCAGCAGGCTGGTTGCTTGGCTGGGAAAAACAAAATAGTGCTAGTCTAAGCATGAGAAAGAAGCCTGATCAGCGCTAGGCTGTGGTTTTATTGGGATTCCTGACGAAGAACTCCCCATTCCCTCCCTCACGGGGACCCTCTTTGCCCCATCTGTCTTGGATCACTCTCCCCCATACAACTTGTGTGGACATACAAAGATGCTGTATTAGAAAAGAAAGGCACCTTCTTTGTAGGTACAGGTGAAGATGACCCAGGACCAGTCAGTGTGGCCCTGTGGGCAAGATGCTGGCCAGATCTTCCATAGACCAGGGTGCAGGGCCTCACTTCCCCACTTACTTGCCATGTGTGACCTTGATGGTAAGCGTTGCTATAGTGGATCAGACCAATGGTTCTTCTGGCCCAGTATCCTGTTTCAGAGGGACTGTACAGGACAGCACAATTTTAGAAAGAGCCACCCCAGCCTTCCCCTCCCAGCTTCTGGTAGTCAGAGATATAGGGTCATCTGGAGCATGGGGTTGCATCCCTGGCAAACAGCTATTGATGGGTCTATCCTCCCTGAACGTATCCTGTTATTTTTGAGACCAGTTGTACCAGACTGTCATAACATCCCATGGCAATGAGTTCCACATGTTAATTGAGCATTGTGTGAAACCATGGCAATGAGTTCCACATGTTAATTGTGTGAAAAAGTATTTCCTCTGGCTGTATTGTGGGAAAGGGTAAATAACACTTCTCCATTCACCTTTCCACATCATTTGTGATGTTACAGACACCTACAAGGTCATCTCTTACTCAGCTCTTTTCAAAGCTCGACGGCTCTGGTCTTTTTAGTCTCTCGTCAATGGAAAGCTGGTCCATACTCTTGATCATCTTTGTGGCCCTTCTCTGAACCTTTTCCAGTTCCATTTTGTCCTTTTTGAGAAGGGGCGAGCAGAACAGGACCCAGTATTCAAGGGATGGGCATACCATGCATTTATAGAGTGGCACCATGATATTTTCTGTCTTAAATTCTATCCCTTTCCTATTGGCTCCTAACATTTCCAAATCATTTCCACCTCTCTCTTCCCCAATCCTTTGTTGCCCCTTAGCTATTCAGCTGCAGCCTTTGAGAGCTACTGTAATACAGATAAGTTAAATGAAGCTTTGCTGTTTTACACCCACTGAGAATCCCCCGAGAATCCTAACTTTCTCCTTCCATCATTTTCCTGCAGACCTTCCGGTGGCCGATCGCCAGCAACATCGACGGCAACGAGATACTGGAGATCCAGGTCTTTAACTACAGTAAAGTCTTCACCAACAGGTGAGAGGGAGTTTTTCTCTTCCCCATAGGCTGTCCTGGGGCCAATCCCGTTCCCCTGGGGTAGGGTACATATCGCCATGGTTTTGTCTGGAGGCTGGTTTCCCTGGAGAGAGGTTAGTATATCTTCCCGGGAAACAAGCAAGCAAAGTCCACAGGCATCTTTACTGCTGGAATTTGAGCCAGGATGAGTCCATAGCCTGGAAACCAGAGCTTAAATTTGCAGGCCCATGTGCTGAAAGTTAGGCACTTTCCATATTCAGGCACCTGAAAAAATGAGCCTTATGGAACTGCCGTTAACTACAGCACATGCTGCAGGTGGTCAGGAGCTTGGAAAATCAGGTGGCAAAATATGAATCTAGGTGCCCATGTTTAGACACCCGTGTTTGAAAATTCTGCCTTAAATTTTCTTTTCCTTCTGTTTTTCTGGCTCTGGGTTTTTGTTCCATGTATATGTTAGCAGCTGAGAGAATGTGTATATTGTCTACTGCAGTGTATGGGCTGTCTTAGATTCTTTCTTTTAGCTCCTGCTTTGGAAAGTAGCAAAGAGAGGATGTTTTTTCGTGTCTCTCTTCCCCAGCCCTTTCATCATTAGATTATTTAGTATGGTTTCCCCTCGTTCTCATTGCAGAATGGTGCAGGCATATCACAGAAAGAGGAAATCAATAGTAAGCTACCCATGAAAGATAAGCGAGTAAATCACTCTACCCATTACTGAAGGGACGAAAGATCTGCAGTCTTATATCCCACATGCTGTTTATACAAACAGGCAGTTAACAACCTGACCGAGGAGATGTCCTGTGGGACAGCAGGTCTCTGCCTTCTTTGCTCTGGAACCTACAGAACAGCTATAAAATCCCCTTCCGAAGTGCGACGTAAGGGTAGCCTGGTCTAGGCTTCGTGCCAGTCCCAGGCAGGTGAGAGGAAATCACCCTCGATTCGCTTCTGCCCAGATAGCAGGGATCAGACACCATGGGGATGGGCACTGGCATAAGAAACTGAACCGGGTGTGGCGATGTTAGACTGGACCCTTGTTCTGATATCACTGAGTGTGGGAGCCCAGCCAGCCAGCCAGGCCAACTTCTGAAACCTGAATCCATCGCTCCTTGGTCCCAGTCTCAGGCATAGTCAGTTCCCGTCCCCTTCTGCCAGGCTTTGTCAGTGGCTTTCAGCTCTTTGCACCCTCTTGTCCTATCGCTCTCCCTTTGTCTCCTCTTCTCCAGCGTTAATATTTCCTCTTCGCTCATCTCCCCATCTGCTTTAATTGGCGTCCCAGCCTTTTTGGCCTCTCCCAACTATTGATGTCCCAATGCTCTCGCAGCGTTGGAACGGCAGGGCAGATCTCCCAAAGATGGAAGTGTCTTTAGCACACAGGGAGAGGCAACGTTGCCTTTCGCCTCTTGCCCACAGCGGGGGCCCTCTTGAATCTGTCCCCAGCAGCAGTAATTATAGCCCGTGCTGCCTGGCACGATTTACCAGCCTGTTCACCCACCCAGCTGGCATTAGCCAGCTAGTTAAATGTGATGAAAAATGCTTCCTGTCTAGCAGACTTCCGGTGAATGCCTTTCGTCTGTAGCTATCCACGCACAAACTAGGTGTGATTACGCCACAGATTGATAAAGTGTAAGTGGTTGGCCACACTCGGGTTCGTTCAAATAGCCAGTGTCAGTCAGGTTTAATCATACGGGGCAGGAAACAGCTTTTACACCATTCCCTGTCTCTGAAGAGCAGTCCTGAGCAATGATGTTACTTTTACCTGACGCAGGTGTGCTCCCAAAGTGACACCTCTACCACCACCCTCTTCTCCCGTCCATGTTCGCCGGTAAAAGGGATCGCACATGTCATTTGAACCTAGGTTTACACAGTTAGCTTTGTACCCTATTTTATCTGGTCCCATGATTCACTCTTATCTTTGTCCCAGGCACGTGGATTCCAGGTGATAAGAGATGTGAAGTTACCTCCCAGGCCTCTGCCAGGATAAGTAGATTTGTGAGGTTTCCTCCCTTTCTCTTGCCATAAGGAAACAATTAGATGTCCTGCTACTGACAATTTTCCTCTCTCTTAAATCAAGCTAACCTCAAGGTGTTATGGGATACTAGCATAAGTGAACAGCAGCGTAATAAAGATGTAGGCTAATCTGGACTCTAGAACTGCTATATTAATACCGTGTGTATTTAATGCTTAACGTGTTTGGGTGCTAGCCATTAGTCAACTCTCTGCCCTGAAACATGGTCGCAATAGAGGTGTATCTCTCTACCACTGCAGCAAAAAGGAGTAAATTTATTCACCAGTAGCAGCTGTAGGCTGTTATCCTGTAGTGCCCCGGAAGCAGTGTACAGAGGGCATGCTCCATCGGTGTGCGATATCTGGGAGCGAGTGGCTCTTTGGATGATGACCGGGTATGCTCTAAATGTATCTAGGGAAGAGCTATGGGGATGGGCAGCGGCTTATCTCCCAGCCCTGTTCCAAAACTCAGCACCTGACCCCCAAGTAGAAACAAACCCATACTCAGGGGAAGCAAACCCTAGAACAAACTCACCTCCACAGATTGGCACCCTAAGCCATCAGCAGGATTTGAACCTGAGACCTTTAGCACAACAAACACAGCCCTTAGCTCTGGAGCTGAAAGAGAGCATCGCTAGAGGATTGAAAGCAGCAACTCGCTGCGTCTTGGGGACACCTATGCAGTGGAGACCTCAGAACGCCTGGGGAGAACACTGGACTGGGAGTCAAGACCATTGCCCTGCTGGGTGAACTCGCGTTAGTCACGTCTCCTGTCCATGCCTTTGGCTCCTCTTGTGAGTTTTGTCTGGTCTCTTTGGATTGGAAGCTCTTTGGGGCAGGGAGTGGCCTTCACTTGGTGTTTGTGCACAGCGGGATCCAGATTTCAACCAGGGTTCCTCGCAGCTACCGTACCAATAAATATGAATACTACTGGCCTAAAAGCCAGTGTGTGACCAACCTCTCGCTCCAGTCTGGTGCTCTCGGGGATCTTCGGAGCCAGCAGCAGGGAGCATTGGCACAGAGCGAAATTTAAAAAGCTGGCAGATGATTCTTGGGGCAGGGAGGCTAAATAATGAACCATTTTAAGACGTCACACTGGACCTGACTGTCTCGTGGCTCTTGGGAGTTTTGTACAATCAAGTGAGAGTTTGGATTGAGCAGACGTGGTGCTTGTCCACTGGATTCCTGAACCAACCATATTTTTGCCCCCCCCACACACACACACATGTACTGAAAAAGTGAATGCAGGGTGGGCCCATTTGAGCCATCAGGACCCTCTGCAATTATTTGGTCTGCTCATGCCTAGTGCCGGCTCTATTCAATTGAGCAACGAGGGTGGAAGGCTGCAGTTCCCACCGGCTTGAGAGGAGGTAGATGGCAGGAGATATCCATCGCACGGCAAGTTGCTGGGCCCCCTGGAAAGCTGTATGGGGCACAGTCCATGTGTCTGACTCATGCTGGGTGAACAGCTGTCCAGAACGTAGCTCCAGCCATCCAGATCTTTTGCAAATCACCTCCCACTGAACCCAGAGGTTCATAGCTCTTACGGCCAGAAGGGATCATTGGGATCATCTAGTCTGACCACGGGCCCTAGACGGTCGCCCCATGATTCCAAGCCAGTTAAGCTCCTACCTTCTGGATGAACTAGAGCGTGTCCTTTAGAAAGAGAGAGCCAGGCTTGAATTAAAGGTGGCGAGTGGTGGAGAATCTATGCCATGAGAAGGAAAACAGGGAGGCGCAGAGGCGGGTTGGGTCACTGGTTACTGTTTATTGCCTGCTTGCTCCTCCTCAAAGCTGTGAGTGGGTGACCGTACAGTTCTTTCATCCAAAACAGTACGTAAATACATACATTTCTAGCAACCGCCCTTCTTTGGTTACGTCAACAACTGTCAAATGAATGTTAATAACTGTGCAGTGAATAGAGTTATACCCCCCCATTCTTCACAGCTTTAACTTACAGAGCGCAGTCGCTCTGCCTTGACACACACCATCTTTGCCACAGAAATGACTGCAAATTCCCTAACAAGCAGTTGGAGAAGGAGGGTGAACGGAGATACAACCTGCCCCTGCAGGGTCCTGCGTGGCGGGAGACGGGATAATATAGCTTTCGTTACATTTTTCACGTGGCTAGCCAGGAAGAGAGGAGAAAAAGGGAAGGATGGCACAGCCCTATTAGAATTTACATTTACAGGAAAGATAAGCTTCCCTATGCCGTAACCCCATTACCACGGTGACCTGTGGCTCAGACCAGGCCATTTGCCCAGCTCTGACTTTTTACTACGCTATTAGTAAATTGTTCCAAGGGTGAATTATTCGTATTGTAGAAACTGGTGTTTTCTTTCCAGTCTGAATTTGACCCATTCCAGCTTCCAGCCATTGGATCTTGTTCAGCTTTTGCCTGCTAGATTTAAGAGCCCGCTAGGTTAGAGATCTTCTCCCCATGGAGATACTTCTAGGCTATGGTCAAGTCATCCCCAATATTTTCTTTGTTAAATTAATTAGACTCAATATGGTCCTAAACACTTGGGGCTAGATCCAGTGTGCCCAGATCTTTTGGAAATCCGGCCTTTTACTTTTGTGCCTAAATGGGGCTGAGTTCTTATTCTGAAAGTTGGGCTTTGGACATTAAATAGGCCACTCATTACACCATTTACGGCGTCACTTTTCCTAGCAGAACCACACTTTAAAGCGGTGCCCTGTCCCGGCTCTGTGAGGCACCCTGCAGATGAATTACCCACCCTCAAAAATAGAGGAGATGACCTGGGGTGTCCCTGAGCTTCTCGCATCTCTCTTTAATGGCTCGCCCACAGGGAGGTTAATGAATTAGCACTGCTGCCAGCTGATGGAGCGACTTCTTTAGCTCTCATGGTAGAGCTCTGTGCTTTGGTGTGGAGCACCATGGTACATGGCCCAGTGATGGATCTTTAAACAGCGAGGACCTCCTGGTACATGGGGCAAGTACACTGGCCCCATAATCTGTTGGCTCCCTCACAGGTTTGTTATTACTCCCACATCACAAGTGGGGACCTGAGACACACAGAGATGAAGTGACTCACCCCAGCTCACACTAGACATGTGGCAGAGGCCGGTGCTAACCCCAGAGCTCCTGAGTCTTAGCCCCCGGCCTTAACCAGAGACCAGACTTCCGTCCCAAAGCAAGCTCTAGCAGGAAGATCTACGGAGTGAAATCTTCCCATGGTGGGGCAGCGGGCGACGCAGGACACAGAGCTGTCTTTCTGCGGCAGAGGTTGTTTCTTCTGAATAATGCACAGCTGTTGCTACGGGATATTTAGCAGAGCTGCAGATACAGGCGGGACACCCGATGCTGGCCCGGTGTGAATTATTGAAAGGGCTGCGGCTGAGATGCTGTTGCATGGCTCATTTCGGGGGGGGGGTTGTTCCGTCCCAGGGTGGCAGCCACCACACAGCTAATTAGTTTGGAAAATGATCCTTTCTCTGAGCTGGGCACAGCGCCCAAGCTTAAGAAGACAGCCACTTGCCTGTCGGCTCGTGGGAGGGCAGAGGGAATTGTGCCAACTGGCCTGGCTCGTAGGGCACCAAAGAGGTTTTCCTGGAGAACCATTTTGAAGGGACCTCAGACATTATTGGCACCATTTTGTTCATAGAAGAGAGGAGTGAGGGGGGATTTGACAGCAACCTTCAACTACCTGAAGGAAGTTCCAGGGAGGAGGGAGCCAGGCTGTTCTCAGTGGTGGCAGAGGACAGAACTAGGAGCGATGGTCTCTACTTGCAGTGAGGGAGGTCAAGGTTGGATATTAGGAACAGGTTTTTCCCTAGGAGGGTGGGGAAGTTCTGGGATGGCTTCCCCTGGGAGGTGGTGGAATCTCCATCCTTAGAGGTTTATAGGGCCCGGTTGACAAAGCCCTGCCTGGGATGGTTTAATTGAGGTTGGCCCTGCTTTGAGCAGGGTTTGGACTAGATACCTCCTGGGGTCCCTTCCAGCCCTCATCTTCTCTGATTCTGTATTTGGTGCCCTGGAAATCCAAATGCTTTGTGAACCGGGTCTATGTAGCCAGAATTTTGTCTAGATACAGAAATGGAAACGGGTGCCCCCAACATCCAAACATCTGGTTTGACACTTGTAAAACATTTCCACTGTTCTTCGTGAAACAAATTTTCGTTTCACACTGGTTTAATTTCACAATCTGACATACGGAGGGCGTAATACGAGAGAAAAGCCATTGAAGATGGAAACAAATATTTTTAACAACCCAAAACACAAATCTTTGGGCATTTTTTTTTGGTGGGGAATTTCAAAAATTTGTTTTTTTCCATTTAGGAACAAAGTCAAATCTCCAGATCCCTTGGGGATTGGGAATTCCTGTCCTGTGTCCAGAGGGGAAGGAGTGTGAGACCTGGGTAGAGGAGTAAAGAAAGGCTGTCAGATGGGCGCGTGCTATGGGCGTTGGGCCCAAGCCCTGACTGAGTGGGAAAAAGAGACGTGGCAGGGAGGTGCCATAGCTGACGGCCCTGTGGAGGGGGTGTATTCAGCAGACGTGGACAGGAAGGTACGTCTACACAAGTGGGAGCCCCCAGAGCCCAGCTCTACACAGGCTTGCGGGGCTGACGCTATGGCATTACAATTAGTTGTGCGGAGAGTAAAGAACAGTGAATCAGGACCTTGAGGGTGAGCTTTGGGTCACACCCGTCCATTGCTGGACAGGGAAGCAGCATGGTCCAATGGATAGTGCACTAAACCAGGGGCTCAGGAGACCTAGCTTCTACTCCCAGCTCTGACTTACTGGGTGCCCTTGGGCAAATGGCTCCCCTGGTGCCTGCCTCAGTTTCCCCATCAGCCACCTCTGTGAAATGCGCTGAGCTCTAGGGCCGGGGGGAGGGGCCCTGTAAGAGCTATCTTCCTCTCCGCACACACATTTGGAAGCTGTGACCCAACCTGCCTGATGGCTCCAAGCTGCTGTTGTGAACCCGGTGCAGGGGCAGGTGCGAATTGCGTTCCACCCACCTGCAACTGATATAGAGAGGGAGACAATAGCTGGGGGTTGCATTTTGTTACCTGGCACAATAAAGAGACTCATTCCCAGCGCCTTTATTGTCGTGCTGCACTTTCCCGGGTAAAAATAGAGGCTTTCTTGTGTCCTTTGTACTAAGACATCTCTGGCTATTAAGATCACTGCTGAATTCAGCTTCTTTGTATCAAACCGCCTCCCCCCAGGCTTTCAGACACCAGCTCCCAATTGGTGTCATTTCAGTCTCAGGGAACGCACATGGGGATCAAATGCAGAATTACCATGGCGCCCCCAGAATGTGGGAAAAAACCCCAACTTGAGAAGTGAAATGAAAAGTCATCTCTCTTCTAGCTGCGAACCTGGCAGCTCTTCTCAGTTTGCACAGCTTCAGGCCTGCTCTGGGCTTGGATGGGAGACCTCTGAGCAGGACCCGGGACGTGGTGCTTGGGATTCTAAGACGCTTTGATAAGAGAGGGAGACTGGCCGCTTGTGGTCAGTAAAGAACCCATGTGGAACGGAGATGTTTTCTTCATCCTCTGACCCAATTCTAGCACTCTGCTGCCCTAAAATTTCCCGGTGCAGTTCTATTTGTACGTAGCCTTGCATTGTTGGACACGTCTTCAACTGTTGTACACTGCTGCTGGGTACTGGCTGAACTAGCTCCCCTGTTCCGCCCCAGAGCTGGTCTCATTTCAGGACTGGGTCACAATGCAGCCTGTTGTCTAAAGCACAGGCCTGGGGGTCAGGAGATGTGAGCGCATTTCCCATCTCTGCTGCTCAGTGACCTTTGGCAAGTCACAACCAGCACTGAAAAGTTCTCCCAGCTTCTGCCACTTTCCACCAGTTGTCTTAGGCCTAAATTTTCTTAGCCTGTTGGGAAACATCCCCAGAATGGGGGCTGGAGGGAGAAGTGTCTGGTTAGGGAGCTGGGCAGTAATTTGGCTGAAGTGAGTAAGCAGCGAGAAAGAAGAAACTAGATGCTTTCTGTGAGTTTGTGCTCCCCGTGTAAGAACACCCATCTTATCGCACACATCTCGTCCCGCTCTGGCCTTGGGCTGGGGCTGTTCTCAGTTGCTCTGCTCCTGTTTGCCCTGCCAAGTGACTCTGGGGGAGTGGCCCATGTCAGTTCCCGTCATTGTCTCTGGAGTCTCCTGGGTTCGCTGGACCAACCTGAGCTAAACCATCCGAGCAGAGCTTTGTCAAGTCAGGCCTTATAAACTTCTAAGGACGGAGATTCCCCCATGTCCCTGGGGAACCCGTCCCAGAGCTTCACCCCCCTCCTAGGGAAAAAGTTCTTCCTAATATCCAACCTCGACCTCCCCAAGGAAACTTGATACCATTGCTCCTAGTTCTGTTACCTGCCACAATAGCCCAGCTCCGTCCTCCCCAGAGCCCCCTTCAGGTACTCAAAGACCACTATCAAATCCCCCCTCACCTTCTCGCCTGCAGGCGAAACAAGCCCCGTTCCCTCAGCCGCTCCTCAGAAGTCATGTGCTCCAGCCCCTCAGCATTTTCATTGCCCTCCACTGGACTCTCCCCAATCTGTCCACAGCCTCCTTGTAGTTGGGGTGGGGGGGACACCCAAAACTGGACACAGTGCTCCAAATGAGGCCTCCCCAGTGCTGAATAGAGGGAATAATCACTGCCCTCCGTCTGCTGGCAACGCTCCCACTAATGCAGCCCAATGCGCCATCAGCCTTCCTGGCAATAAGGACAGTGTTGACGCATGTCCAACTTTGTGTCCACTGTAACGCCCAGGCCCTTTTCTGCAGACCTGCTGCCCGGCCCGTCGGTCCCCAGCCTGGAGCAATCCATGGGATTCTTCCGTCCCAAGTGCTGAACTCTGCACTTGTCCTTGCTGAGGCTTGACCAGTGCTGAACAGAGAGGAATAATCTATTTTATCCAGCTCTTCTTGAGACTGGACTTTGGACACATGCGAAACCACAGAGCAAAACGGTATCTGAGTCTTCGGAGGGTTTTACTAATCTGGGCGAGTTTGGCGTGCCGGCTGCTGGCCGGTGGTACGCTGGAGGTCAAACTGGGTGATCTGGGTGTCCCTTCTGGCTTTAAACTACGATGTTGGGACACGAAACCTCAGTCACCATGTCCAGGTGAGCCACTGGAACCACGCAGAGCAGTGAAATCTGGGTGATTTAATCCACAACACTAGAGCGACTCTGGGGTCACTGAAACCTCCCCAACGCCTGGTGTGACGTGGACTTTGCCAGCAGAGCTGGAAGCTGGTGCTTTTCACATGGCGGTTGGCTCGTGCCACGAGGACTGATTACTCAGGGTTTATTGTGAGGATGAGGTTTTCCATCTGCAGTGCCGCAGAATCAGGGAGTCTAAGGGAGACGGAGCAGGATTCTAATCTGCCTTCTGCATCGCCAACTGCGCTGCCATTTATATCACGACTGCAGGCCATGGGCAGGCGAGATTCCTCCTCCCCTCCCTGAGATGCAAGAGAGGTAGGGGACAAAACTGGCTGTAGATGCAACTGATCTGAAATAATACTGTGCGGTCACACTCCCTATGGAATCGATTTACATTGATCCCTCACTTTGCACGGCAGAACTCTACACACTGAGCGCAGCGTTTGCAGAAACGGCAGCCAGAGAAAGTTGCCAAGAATGCTCAGTGACAAACCGCCACCACTGATTGTAATCATCTCCCACTCTCAGATCCCCAGAAACGCTTCCAGCCCCAGTGAAAATCGATGCACTCGTAAATTAGCAGTTTGTTGATTCTTGCACTGATCCACCCTGGGAGAATCCTGGCTGGGGGAGCCTGGAACCAGAATGGCACATAATAGTTTGTCAAGGAGAGAGCAAGCACGTCTGTTTCAGTGTAAATATTTTCCTTCAGAGAAGCTCGCATTTTGTGCATCACAAAGAGGGTTATTTTAGTTGTTGAACTGATCCAGGCCTTGCTTTGCATGAGAAATGTTGACCACGCGGTTCTGGTGGATGGGGTGAACACAGAATCCTAGAAGATGAGGCTTGGAAGGAGCTCATCTAGACTTATCCCCCTCTTAAAGCAGGACCAACCCCAACCAAACCATCCAAGCCAGAGCTTTGTAAAGCTGCACCTTAAAACCCTCTAAGGATGGAGATTCCAGCACCTCCCTGCGTAACCCATCCCAGTGCTTCACCCCCCTCCTGGGGAACAGCTTTTCCTAATACCCAACCTCGACCTCCCCCACTGCAACCTGATTCCACCACCTCCCTGCGTAACCCATCCCAGTGCTTCACCCCCCTCCTGGGGAACAGCTTTTCCTAATATCCAACCTAGACCTCCCCCACTGCAACCTGATTCCACCACCTCCCTGCGT
Organism: Pelusios castaneus; assembly: GCA_007922175.1. Lineage (NCBI taxonomy): Eukaryota > Metazoa > Chordata > Testudines > Pelomedusidae > Pelusios > Pelusios castaneus. The sequence goes on along the minus strand of ML685944.1, from coordinate 180,003 downwards.
AATCCATTCCAGTGCTGCACCACCCTGCTAGGGAAAAGCTTTTCCTAATATCCAACCTAGACCTCCCCCACTGCAACGTGAGACCATTGCTCCTTGTTCTGTCCTCTGCCACCACTGAGAACAGCCTGGCTCCCTCCTCCCCGGACCCCCTTCAGGTAGTTGAAGGCTGCTATCAAATCCCCCCTCACTCTTCCAAAAGAGGGCTTGTTTAGGCTGTAATCTAACTAGGAGCCAGGGAAATTAATCCTACTTTGAGGCCAGCTGTGGCTTATTTGCAGAGATCTGAGCCTCAACAAAAGGCAGGAGGTAAGGAATCACACAGTTGTGACCCTTGGGATCCCCTGGCCCCGCTCAGACTCGGCCCTTCTGGACTTATTCAGAGGCCTGGAGAATGTTTTTTGCTTGGTCAGTAATACTGTAACTGTTGAAGTGTGCGTCCCTGCCCTGGTGTCTCTTTTCCTCTTCTGGTGTGAGATCTTGGGTGTCGGGTGTACAGCACCTGGCGCAATGGGGCCCTGATCCTGACTAACACCTCTGGGCACTCGTCTAACAAGTATTGGATCCGATTAGTCAAGGGAAGGCAAAGAAACCCTCCAACTCCCCGAGTTCTCACCCTCTCCAAGAGAAGCTTGTGCTATGGGCACTGTTGTGTTTTACTGACACAGCCCGCAAGGCGATGCGCTTGTCACTCGAGGTGAATTCTTGAAAGTTAGATTGAGGCACAGGGCAAGAGTTCACAGGAACAGGGCTCTAACCCTTTAAATTGTTTGTGAGCCCTCAGTGCGCTCTGGGAGCTTTAGATGCTAGAAATCAGCCAGAGCAGTAGCCTGTGTGGAGCTAGCCCTGAACAGGTGCAGGCTCAGAGTCCCAGCCACACTCCCTACAGCTATCCTGAATTTTGCCTCCACGGGGTCAGGGGGGATGACAGACTAGGTGATCTTTGGAAGTCCCTTCCAGCCCTGCATTTCTATCACCATCTGTGACAGCTGGGTCTAGCCCCACTGAGGTGTCACTTCCATCACGTGCCCATGACCGCCATCTCTGCGCACCACGACTCGCTTGACTCACTAGCTCGTGTCGAAAAAGTTCAGCCTCTCGGAGCCCATTCAAGTGATAGGTTGCACGATTGTCCATTTCACGAGCCATTGCTGGCTAGGCTGTGCAATGCTGAGCGTGGCCACGTGTTAAACAAGGGGAAGTCTGCAGCACAGAATAATAAATCAGGAGTCTGGGTCTCCCAGGGAAGAGGATGTAAATAAAATATCTTCCCTTACAAAGAGCCGGGATTACGTCAATGAGAGAAGGAAACGGCCTGATTTGCTCAGCTCAGTGTATTGGATGTAATTGACTGAGCACTGATGAGACTGTCTCTTGCTTAGAGATGGGCTGCACGGGGGGACAGCATGTATTTGTGACTTTTCTTTACTTCTTCTCGGTGTACGAAGACAGCATGGACTCTTGCTGACAAACAGCTGTACCCTCTGCTTGGGTTATTTTCACATTTAAAATTCCAGACCTGTCCAAGCTACGAAATTCTGCTGCCCGGTGACATTGCAAGAGCTGAAAGGGGGGGGAGCTGTGTAATGAAGACAATTTTAAATTGGCCTTATTACAGCCTCCAGTCGGTGGAGTTGTTTTAAGAACACATTTGATTTTGTTGACTGGTGACACGTTGGAGGAGGGATCTCTGGTGAAGACTCGGTGGCTCTTCCTTTAAGGTTTGAGAGCCCATACATAGTTGAGCCTTTCTGCCAAGCCAGATTTGTCCTTCTACATTTGAGTTTCTCAAGAAAAAAAAGAGAGAGAGAAAAGACACAGTTATTCCTCTTTATACAAAAAGCACACACCCAGTTAAAAGACACACCCCTGTGTTTGCAAAATGAAAAAGTATGAACCTTCAACTTGAAAATGCTCTGAGTGAGTGAAGGGTTTTGAAACACGTGAGAGAGTCAAGGAGATCAGAGTGCTTTAGGGACATACATATTTCTTTCCGGGTCACATTTAAAATGCAAGTTTGCCGGGCTCCTGCTGGGATTGTTTCAACAACTTTACACACCATCTTAAGATTTTCTCAGGAAAGTGCCATTTTTCCTCCATCTGGGATGTCCTGTCCCTTTCATCTTAATGGCTCTGTGTAGAAAAATGCTAAACCGATTTTAAAAAAATCAAGGTTTCCAAATTTCATTCCAATTTTGCAAATATGTTTTGGCAGAAGAGGCCGGTTTTCTGTTTCCCCAGCATCTGGGGTCCTGGGTGCACATAAGAATCTCTGCTTTCATTAAAGAGAAAAGGTAAACATCTTCTTCTGGGGGTTGTGAGAAATCAGCCTTCTGGTGAAGGCAAATACACAGAGTCTAGAGTGTGAGGGTTTTTTAAGTGTTGTGATTTTGGGGGGCCTGGCCTGATTGTTGGAGATGGGTTTTCAGGACTTAAATCTACATGCTCCATTTTCTCCTGGTCCTTAGTCATTTACAACCTTGAGCTTAAATGAGAATGAAATAATTTTTCCCCTTATAACAAGTGGAACTGCAAATGCAACCTTTACTCCAATCAGTTTTGAATTAAAGCTTAGCAAGCTGTTTCCCTCCGTATTATCCATTCTGCAGACACCCTCCTTGGTTCCTAAGTTTGTGCGATGCTTGCAAAATGCATTATGTTGTTTTTTTAAAAATGCTTGCAATAAAGCGTGTGGTAAAAGGAAGGGGGTGGCTGCCACTCTGCCAAAGCAACCTCAGGAGATAAGAAGTTGCTATAGATTTTTTTCTCAGCACACTCTTGCAGGAATTCTCATTCAAAATAAATGGAACATCTAGAGATTCCTGGCAGGTATAAGGCACTGACTTCAATATCACTCAGCTGGTTTACATCGGAGCCAGAAGTGGCCCAAGGGTGTGTAGCTGATTGGAAGTAAAGCTGTACCTTGGCTGTATCTAGGAGATGTGGTGATCTGAAATAAATAGGATGAAATTCAATAAGAAGAAATGCAAAGTACTCCAGTTAGGAAAGAACAATCAGTTGCACATACAAAATGGGCCAGGACTGCCTAGGAAGAAGTACTGCGGAAAGGGGTCTGGGTGTCATAGTGGACCACAAGCTAAATATGAGTCAACAGTGTAATGCTGTTGCAAAAAAAGCAAACACCATTCTGGGATGTATAGACAGGAGTATTGTTGGTAAGACATGAGAAGTAATTCTTCTGCTCTACTGCGCCCTGATTAGGCCTCAACTGGAGTATTGTGTCCAGTTCTGGGAGCCTCCTTTCAGGAAAGATGTGGACAAATTGGAGAAAGTCGAGAGAGGAGCAAGAGAAATGATGAAAGATCTAGAAAACACGACCTGTGAGAGAAGATTGAAAAGAATTCTGTTTGTCTGGAGAAGAGAAGATGCAGGAGGGACAGGATAATAATTTTCAAGAACAGAAAAGGTCGTTACAAGGAGGAGGGAGAAAAGTTGTTCTTGTTAACCTCTGAGGATAGGACAAGAAGCAACAGGCTCAAATTTCAGCGAAGTCAATTTACATTGACCATTAGGAATAAATTCCTAACTGTCAGGGCAGTTCGGCACTAGAATAGGGGTCAGCAACCTGAGAGATAAAAAGAGTCATTTTTTAAGATTCCTTCAATAACCAAGTCCCAGCAGGGAGCCGTGTTAGTCTGCGTACAGCAAAAACGAGAGTCTTGTGGCGCCTTAAAGAGTAACACATTTCTTCAGGCATGGGCTTTCATGGGTCCCAACCCACTTTGTCAGATGCATGAAGTGAAAACTACAGTTGAGAGGTATATATCTGTCTGTATCTGTGTGAGTTTTTTCATGAGGTCGGTAGATTTCCATTTCATATGGCTAAATTCAGTGCTTTGCATGGTGACAAGTTCCAGAGGGGGAGCTGTGTTAGTCTGAGGAGCCGCAATGGGTGTAGCCTCCTGTAGGGTGGGGAACTGGGAGCTGGGCCAGTGCACTTGCCGTAGGGTCCCCTGATGGGAGAGGAGCCCAAAACCAGGATCGGGTCCCCCCAGGATCCCACAGTGGAGGGGGGAAACCTGGAGCCAGGTATGGACGGCCAGCAGGGTCCCCTGGTGGCGGGGGGCCCGGAGCCACAAGGGGGCAGCCACAGGTTGCAGACCCCTGACCTAGAACAAATTGCCTAGGGAGGTTGTGAAGTCTCCATCACTGCAGAAAGTAAGGTAGACTGGCACCTGTCCGGGATGGTCTACTCTAGATAATACTTGGTCCTACTGGGAGTGTAGGCGACTGGACTAGACGACCTCACAAGGTCCCTTTAAATCCTATGGTTCTAGGATTCTGTTTTTTCATTCTTCACAGAGTTTCTTGGGAAGCTTTACATTTCTTATTTAAAACCTCAACCTTTTCTAAGTATTAAGGGCCAGGAAAGTAGTTTCCCCTTGGCGGTGGATTATGCCATTAATGCTCCCTGTGATTTTATGTGCTTTCCTCTGGACACCTCATGCTGGCTGCTCTTGGAGAGAGGACACCAGGGTAGATGGGCCTGTGGCTTGTTGCAGCCTGGCATCTCCAGTGTTTCTATGGTAGAAGAGGTCGCCCTGGCAGTTTGTCTTTCCCAGCTTTCTGCCTCCTTGACACCCCCCACTCGATGTGGCTGCAGGATCTGCAGTAGAACATCGTGCTTCATGTTGGCTCCAGCCTCCAGTTTACATGCACAGTCGTATGTCCCGCTCCCACCCTCCTGAGAGCAGTCTTCATGGGAATGGGTCAGGGGTGATGGGATGCTTTTGAAGATGAACCGCCCCGGTGTGTGATGGGCTGGGTTGAGGAATGCCTTGTGCACATTCCTCTCCCCGACCAGCATCTCTTGCTGACAGTGGCCATGGCCTCATTTTCCACAGCTTGTTAGTCGGTTTAGCTCTTCAGTAAGTCCTGCCCCTGTGGAGGTAAATGAAAGGCCAGTACCCCTTCTCAGGGCTTCTCTGGAGAGCCCAGACTTTCCCCGGTGGCTTGGTATGGAAAGCCCAAATCAGTAGGATCCCCCCCCAGTCTTTGGTCCCAAGCTCTGGGAATATATGCATCTGGGAAAAATTAAGAGGGCCTGAGAGGTGTGTTACTCTTGCTCAGGCCTGGGACTTTGTCTTCCAGTGTGTTTGTGAATCAGCTACACAGATAATCATGTCTGACACGGCTGTCGCTCCAGCCATGCTCATCCTGGTCCCCGTCACTTTCAGGCTAACATGACAGCTTGGGTTGGTCCATCAGGGCAGGAACAGACCTCAGGATTTATCCTGATGGCACAATGACTTATTCTAAAGCACCAGTGAATGATTGCTGACACAACACACCTCACCTCTTGCACATCACTCTACTCCCAAACACACAGTGCAAGATGGATGAAGAGCTCAGGTTTTAAGCCCAGAAGAATCAGGACAGTGGAGGCTGAACACTCCATCCAGTCCCCAAGGTGAGATGTATGCACATGCTCCAAGTGACTGTGGTAGCTTCCCAGAAGGTGTGAATCCAGAACTCCGGTTCCAAACTGTCTGGAGTTTCTCCAGGCTTGGTTCGGGGTCAGAACTGAACCCAGAAGGGGCCATTTGCCAGTTCCGACGCAGCAGAAGCCTCACGGTTACGGCTCTCAAGTTCACGTCAGCATCAGATCAGAACTCAAACCTAGCCCTGCTCCAGCCTTGAACCCCAGACTTGATTCCTTCTTGAACACCCAGAGTGAATCTTGCCTGATTCATGAATCCCAGTCCTAATTCCACTGGGACCCCCCAAACCATCAGGGATTCAGTCTTGAACGCCAGCTTCAACCTCTTCCAAGCCCACGAGCTGAACACTGCCTTATTGGCCGACCTTAAAACTGTCTTCTGGCTCCCAGAACTCCCTAGCACCGGTATAATGACACCATAACTCTTCATGGTGTAAATGGAGGTCTTTGGCCCTTTGAGAGGGGCCTGAACTTTGGCACTATCACGTTCTGGTAGTAAGGGCTTCTGGGGCGTGTAATGCATGGAGGATGGCTGGGAGCTCCGGACAGCTCCTGTAAGGCATGCTGAGTGGGGAGGTTAGAAGATTAACAAACCCAACGGGTCCCTGGAGATCACCTTGTCTGAGCTCCTGCATAGCACAGACCAGAGATCTGTCCCCCGCTAATCCCTGTTGGAACTACAGCAGATCTTTTGGAAAATCATCCAGTCTTAAAAGAGGGCCTGAGAGATGCAGGCGTCAGGCAAGATCCAATGCAGTCCCAAGCTCTGGGAAGGGGGCTGCGGCTCTGAGAGGGGAGAAGAATTCACAGCCCTGGGATGAAGCTGGCAGCAAGGAAGTGTTTGATGCGGGTGTCGTTGCTGTGGCTGTCCCGAGTGAGCCAGCAGCAGGCTCTGCCTTCCTGTCAGCAAAGAGATGGGGAAGAAGGAGCGGGCCTTTGATGAATTATGGAACACTTGGAAGTAGTGTACTGCGTAGATGGCTGCTGAATATTTCATCCCCTCCTGCCTGGCCAGGGGAGTTGGGGGAGGCTGGTCACAAGTCAGATACTGGGGCAGCGCTTTCTCACTAGTTCACACGCCGAGGCCCGGGGGGGTAGAAACAGGAGGATTCAGAGGAGAGCAGCGAAAGTGAGGAGAGGGTTACAGGATCTGGCTTAGACGAGAAATGGTATCGGACCTGAGTGTGTCTAGTTTGGATTAACACCTCTGTGGGCACCCTACCCCACAGTGTATGAAGGGCCCCCGTGCCCTGGAGGGAGAGGAAATGGGATGTTACCTGCTGCAATCCAAACTCAGTAGGACAGCGCCATCTCTCTCAGGTCGGCTGTTCTTCCCACCCCTGCAAGAAATTGCTCATGGATGTTTTTATTCCCTTCATTTGGTAACCCCAACTTTGACTGGTCCAAACCAGCCCAGCGCTCTGAGATGGCTGTGCAGCCCATCCCAAGGGACCATGGGCCAGCTAGAAACAGACACCAGGTTGCTATCATGTAACATTAGCAAGGGCTGGAAGCAGCGTTGTGCCAGTTCTCTCAGAGTTTCCTAGAGGGAAATGAATATTGGAACACACCCAAGGCCAGCAGTGACTTCACATGAGCTACTCTTCTATCTAGTGAAAGCAGGACTTGAACTCAGAACCACCTACTCCCACAGCATGAGCCCCTGTCTGTTGAGCCGTAGGAAAATCTCTTGCACGGCCTGTCGTAAACGTATGGAGTCTAAAAGGTTAGGGGAACTGGCCAGGGCGGAGGCCTAATGAAACAAGATAAAAGAGGCCTGAGCTGGATAAACGATCAAGTTGCCAGAAGTCCGGTTGACCTCAGAGAAATTGTCAAGAAGTAAAGCCGAAACTCGTAAGAGTGGGAAAGTACCGGAAAGGTAGATGTCGGCTTGGACCTGCGCCGAAGAGATGAGAAAGGGTTTTGGCCAGACCACGACATTTTGATGGATGAAAACGTTTAGTGGTGTGCAGACCAAATTGAGACTAATAAGCCAAATTCATTCCTGGTGTAAGTCCCTTGAAGGGGCGTGGGAGGAATCTGGCTCCATATAAGGGGCTCTCACGAGTAGCAGCCCCTCCAGGTGGCGAGTGTATCATTGTTCCCATTTTACAGACGAGGTAACCGCGGCACAGAGGCGAAGGCGAGCTCTTGCGGCTGGATCTGCCGGTAGCCACCCCAGCCCCTGAGCGTCACTCATTCACAGGCAGCCGTTCGAGCGGAGTTGATGGAGCAGCCAGACAGTGGGACGCTCTCATGCACCAGCCGCTTCCTGCTCTGGCTCTAGGCATCCTGCCCGCTGCAGCCAGTCTGTGTCCGACCCTCGCCCTGCAGGAGCTGGCAGAGTGGTTCCCGTCCATTTACTGCTCCCTGCTTGTGCACCCCTAGGCCCCAGCGCTAGCGCTCGGGTGAACTCAGCATGTTCTCTAGGTTGGAGGGAAGCAGGAATGTCTCTGGCAGCAGAGACGGCAGACCGGAGGCCTCTGGGATTGGGTTCCTGCTGGGCTGACGTTGGTAGGTTGGTAGCTCCGGGGCTGTTCCCTCACATTCGCTAAGTGGTGTTAGAGTGTCTGGGTGCCAGAGGCGCCCAGTGGCAACAGTGATGGGCACAGCCGGCATCTACAGCCAGAACTGCCCTGCAAGCTTCAGTCCCCCCTCCCAAGTAGCTGCAAAGCCAAGCCGCAGCCTGCTCTGGCCCAAAAGCTCCTGGCAGCGCTCCTCAGGAAGGGGCTGTGAATCTGGCCATCGGTTCGTGATGTCACTGCACCTGCCCCAGCCTGTGGCTCTTGGCACGAGTGGTCCCAGCCTCCTGGACTCAGCCAGTCTCTGGCAACTAGCTTCTGCCTCCCTGAGATCCCCTGTGCTGTTTCAGTGGTGTGCACGGCTCTTTAGACTGTGGTGCAGCGTCGCTGTGCACGTCGAAAGAGCTACCTCGCTCCACCCCAGAAGAGGCTGCATGTCAGCCTGAGTGACCGCGTCGCTGGGGACCCTGCAGAGTCCGTTCTAGGCAGTGTTCTAAGGTCACGTCTCCTTTCTCCAGGGAACAGGCGCACGAGCCAACAGCCAGCAGATTTAAGCTGCATTCCCCGCCTCGCAGAGCACGCTGCAGTCTCTCGAGTAGAAGCTGAGACGGGCGGCCGCGCCATGACGCGGGCGTGATACTGATCGCCCCCCGGCTTGACACGCCCGCGGTGCTCTGAGTGGAGGCCTGTGCTGTGGCTAGCAAGTTCTCGGCAGCGCGGACTGGCTTCTATACGGCAGATACCACTTTGCCTTCCCCAGAGGCGGCTTTTGGGGTAGGCGAAGCAGGCGCACGCCATGGGCCCTGAGCAGTAAGGGGCCCTGTCTCCTGCTTCACCTATCCCAAAATCTGCCTTGGTCAGGAGCAGGAGGAGGAGGAGCTGGCTCAGGGGCTTGGGTCCATGTGGGAGGGAGCTGGGGCTAGAGGGAGGATGTGGGAGGGGCACAGATGGGGGCCCTGTGGGCCTATAGGGGGCTTCACAATGGGCCTTCGCCTAGGGCCCCCAATAGCCAAAGGCTGCCTCTGGCCTTCCCACAAAGGGAAATCAGTAGTGTTACGGCAGGAGTGGACCTGGCCTGGAGCTTTTACTGGCCTCCACCTTTTTTATTTCAATGCAAATTAGGCACCTAAATTCCCTTGAGAGTCTGGGCCTAGCCCTGGTCCCTAAAATATTCCAGACTCACGCTGCAGGTCATAAATACATAAAAATGGTCACACTGGGTCAGACCAAGTCGATTTAAGTGTTTTATTTCAGTCGAAATTAAATCTGTTCTCAATCAACTTCAGTTAAATGGGAAAAGCCCCTGTAAATAAGCCAGCCTGCTCAGTGGTGCTCTGTCCCCTCTAGAGACCGATGAGCCAGCTCCCGTGTAGATCCACCAGCCAGGATTTGTAGCTCAGGCACGTGCGGTCCCATATTGGATCTGCTGCCAGCCACCCACCAGAGGGCGTCTATATTCTACCACTCAAACTGAACTAGGGCTGTCCGTCCACATGGTGATTTGCACCACTTTAGTTTAAATCAGTTTAAATTCACACCTGGTCTTGTACAGACAAGCCGTAAAGCAATGGAACCCCGGCTGGCCATTGGGATACTTGGCAATGCTCTGCAGAGGGCTGGCTGGTCACATAGTGCAGCTGGGCATCTCCCATTCAACCCTCCCCTCACACCCTTTCTGCAGCTGGCGTCCTGTGATGGCGAACGGGGAAGGGGGGATTTGCACGACCACCTCTCCGTTGCTTGGAGGTCCCACTCTGACAAATCCAGTCACTGAGCCCAAGCCCCCAGGGGCTGTCTTTCCATAATGGTGCTGGGGGAGTTGTCATTGGCCCTTTGTGGGAGTCTCTTGAGCTGTCGAACTTTCCCAGGAGGCTCGTGTCACAGGCGTGCTCTGTGCAGATGGCGCTAATGAGCGACACTTGCAAATGGAGGCGAGGCAGTTGCATTAGAGAGTCAGCCCGATCCAAGCTCACCGCCACTGGTGTGATTCGCTCTGTGCTGTTCTTTCAGAACAAATGTCTTAGGGCTTTTCCCCTCCCCGCACCCCCTAAACACAAAAGATAATGGTATGGGGCGGCAGCAGGCTTCCTGAGCAGCCCTCCATAAACACACCTCTCTGCAGAGCCCAGTGAGCAGCCCTATGTAAACAAAGGTGTCTGCAGAGCCCAGCTCAGGTGAGTAACCCAAAGGACACAAACCTGTCTGCAGAGCCCAGTGCTTCAAAAACCAAAACCCGACCCGTCTGGGGAGCCCTACAATAACAAGCCACCTGGCAGCGTTTCCAACAAATCGAAGCATTTTATCGAGGAAACCTTTCCAAGCTTGTAGAGTGGCTCTGATGTTACCAACAAAGGATATGACCATCAGGAAGATACGGATCAACCAACGACTTTTCCACGCTAAGCACACTTGAAAGAAGATCCAGGTCCCCATGAGAGGTGGCTACGAATTATTCATTGCTTACACAGTGGAATGAAATATACATGCAATTCATATTTAATGGCCTACATGGCATTTCAAATGAATACAAAATAGCTGAAGACGTGTTGTGGAATCTAAGGGGTGCGGAGGCCTAGGGCCCCTCAGACATCACTCGGAGGAACCTGTCCAACAGAGATGGGGGTCTTCCACCAAATGGGCAACATCACTCCATTGGGCAGGTGCCCACTTGCCACCTGGAGGCTGGATCCCCCGTCACTGCGGTTGGAGGGTGCTGCCCAAACGAGCGGATGTGAATTTTGCCAGGTGGTCATAAACAGTTTAATCAGAGACATGCAACTGGTCACATGGTATTATTTCTGTTCCCTGATTGGATAGTTGAAACGTGTAATTCCCCTCTATTCGACACTGGTCAGGCCGCATCTGGAATACTGTGTCCAGTTTTGGGCTCCCCACTACAGAAAGGATGTGGACAAATTAGGAAGAGTCCAGCGGAGGACAACAAAAATGATTAGGGGGCTGGGGCACATGACTTATGAGGAGAGACTGAAGGAACTAGGCTTATTTAGTCTGCAGAAGAGAAGACTGAGGGGAGATTTGATAACAACCTTCAACTACTTGAAGGGTTGCTCCAAAGAGGAGGGAGCTAGGCTGTTCTCGAGGGTAACAGAGGACAGAACAAGGAGCAATGGTTTCAAATTACAGCTGGGGAGGTGGAGGTTGGATATTAGGAAAAACTTTCTCACTAGGAGGGTGGTGAAGCATTGGAATGGGCTATCTAGGGAGGTGGTAGAATCTCCATCTTTGGAGATTTTTAAGGCTTGGTTAGACAAAACCCTGGCTGGGGTGATTTAGGGGGAGTGGTCCTGCTTTTTAGCAGGGGGTTGGACTAGATGACCTCGTGAGGTCCCTTCCATCCCTATTATTCTATGATTCTATGTGAGACTAGTCGATAATGCAGAAAGGTCTCTCCTGCGCTAACCCAGCTACACGGGCATTGTAGTGGGGTAGTTTCCCTTCTCCAGCAGGGAAGGGCTTAAAAACCCTGCCTGGAGGTGGTGGCCAATAGGAGCAGAGGGCTGCAGAGCCAATCAGGGCCCAGGAGCTGGTATAAGAGCGAGGCTGCAGCCCTTGCTCTGGGCAGTATGCCTCAAACCTGTGAGGGAGAAGGCTGTGCTGAGCGGGGCTGTGGGAGACAGGACCCTGGACAGCTCCCTGGGCACTGCCAGGCTTCAGAGAGCCACAGCCTTGATACAAGGGCTGCAGGTACCTGGGGGAGGAGTGAATGGCCATGGGGACCCGGTGAGGGTTCGGGCTGAAAAGGAGTGAGGGGGTTAAGGTGGCACTCAACTGAGCACTTAGGGTCCCTGGGCTGGGGTCCAGAGAAGTGGGCGGGCCTGATTCCCTCCCACACACACCCCCCAGACCGCAAGTGGGCAGAGAGACTGCAAGTGAGTGGTAGAGGAACAGTGCCAGCCACTGATGCAATTGGGCGAGCTGGGACTGAACCTGACACTTCCCTCCTGCCCCACAGAAGGGGGGAATTTGGAGGACTTGGCTGGAGGGCTGAGGTCCTGAAGATAGAGGAAGTGTGAAGGGAGACCACATGATGGACTACTTGAGCTATTTCCCATAACAGCGCCAGAAGCTGCATGCCTGGTGGGTCAGGTGCTGCAGAAGTCTACAGGCATGTTCACACAGGGCCACAGTGAAAAGCAGCCTGTGACGGGATGCACATCTGTGCAGCCCCTGGGCGTGACCTGTATAATCTTTCCGTTCAGTTTTGCAGTGTAATTGTGTTATTTGATGACAATTACGCTATACCAGGTTCCTCTGTGAATGCTCAGAACATGGGCCAC